>JBBDGT010000115.1:267186-346870 GCA_037306005.1 Rhinophrynus dorsalis | reverse complement strand
ATCTGTGTTGTGTCGGGGGTGTATCTGTGTGTCAGGAGGTGTATCTGTGTTGTGTCGGGGGTGTATCTGTGTGTCAGGAGGTGTATCTGTGTGTCAGGAGGTGTATCTGTGTTGTGTCGGGGGTGTATCTGTGTGTCAGGAGGTGTATCTGTGTTGTGTCGGGGGTGTATCTGTGTGTCAGGAGGTGTATCTGTGTTGTGTCGGGGGTGTATCTGTGTGTCAGGGGGTGTATCTGTGTGTTAGGAGGTGTATTTGTGTGTCAGGAGGTGTATCTGTGTTGTGTCGGGGGTGTATCTGTGTGTCAGGAGGTGTATCTGTGTTGTGTCGGGGGTGTATCTGTGTGTCAGGTGGTGTATCTGTGTTGTGTCGGGGGTGTATCTGTGTGTCAGGCGGTGTATCTGTGTTGTGTCGGGGGTGTATCTGTGTGTCAGGAGGTGCATCTGTGTGTTGGGGGTGTATTTGTGTGTCAGGAGGTGTATCTGTGTGTTGGGGGTGTATCTGTGTGTCAGGAGGTGTATCTGTGTGTTGGGGGATGTATCTGTGTGTCAGGAGGTGTATCTGTGTGTCAGGAGGTGTATCTGTGTTGTGTTGGGGGTGTATCTGTGTGTCAGGTGGTGTATCTGTGTTGTATTGGGGGGATGTATCTGTGTGTCAGGAGGTGTATCTGTGTTGTGTTGGGGGATGTATCTGTGTGTCAGGAGGTGTATCTGTGTTGTGTTGGGGGTGTATCTGTGTGTCAGGAGGTGTATCTGTGTTGTGTCGGGGGTGTATCTGTGTGTCAGGAGGTGTATCTGTGTGTTAGGAGGTGTATCTGTGTGTCAGGAGGTGTATCTGTGTTGTGTCGGGGGTGTATCTGTGTGTCAGGTGGTGTATCTGTGTTGTGTTGGGGGTGTATCTGTGTGTCAGGTGGTGTATCTGTGTTGTATTGGGGGGATGTATCTGTGTGTCAGGAGGTGTATCTGTGTTGTGTTGGGGGATGTATCTGTGTGTCAGGAGGTGTATCTGTGTTGTGTTGGGGGATGTATCTGTGTGTCAGGAGGTGTATCTGTGTTGTGTTGGGGGATGTATCTGTGTGTCAGGAGGTGTATCTGTGTTGTGTTGGGGGGATGTATCTGTGTGTCAGGAGGTGTATCTGTGTGTCAGGAGGTGTATCTGTGTGTCAGGAGGTGTATCTGTGTTGTGTTGGGGGATGTATCTGTGTGTCAGGAGGTGTATCTGTGTTGTGTTGGGGGATGTATCTGTGTGTCAGGAGGTGTATCTGTGTGTCAGGAGGTGTATCTGTGTGTTAGGAGGTGTATCTGTGTGTTAGGAGGTGTATCTGTGTGTCAGGTGGTGTATCTGTGTTGTGTTGGGGGTGTATCTGTGTGTCAGGAGGTGTATCTGTGTTGTATTGGGGGGATGTATCTGTGTGTCAGGAGGTGTATCTGTGTTGTGTTGGGGGATGTATCTGTGTGTCAGGAGGTGCATCTGTGTTGTGTTGGGGGATGTATCTGTTTTGTGTTAGGAGGTGTATCTGTGTGTCAGGAGGTGTATCTGTGTGTCAGGAGGTGTATCTGTGTTGTATTGGGGGGATGTATCTGTGTGTCAGGTGGTGTATCTGTGTTGTGTTAGGAGGTGTATCTGTGTGTCAGGAGGTGTATCTGTGTTGTGTTGGGGGATGTATCTGTGTTGTGTTAGGAGGTGTATCTGTGTTGTGTCAGGAGGTGTATCTGTGTTGTGTTGGGGGATGTATCTGTGTTGTGTTAGGAGGTGTATCTGTGTTGTATTGGGGGGATGTATCTGTGTTGTGTCAGGAGGTGTATCTGTGTTGTGTTGGGGGATGTATCTGTGTGTCAGGAGGTGTATCTGTGTTGTATTGGGGGGATGTATCTGTGTGTCAGGAGGTGTATCTGTGTTGTGTTGGGGGATGTATCTGTGTGTCAGGAGGTGTATCTGTGTTGTATTGGGGGGATGTATCTGTGTTGTGTCAGGAGGTGTATCTGTGTTGTATTGGGGGGATGTATCTGTGTTGTGTCAGGAGGTGTATCTGTGTTGTGTCGGGGATGTATCTGTGTTGTATTGGGGGGATGTATCTGTGTTGTGTTGGGGGTGTATCTGTGTTGTGTTGGGGGATGTATCTGTGTGTCAGTTGGTGTATCTGTGTTGTGTCGGGGATGTATCTGTGTTGTGTCAGGAGGTGTATCTGTGTGTCAGGTGGTGTATCTGTGTTGTGTTGGGGGTGTATCTGTGTTGTGTCAGGAGGTGTATCTGTGTTGTGTCGGGGATGTATCTGTGTTGTATTGGGGGGATGTATCTGTGTTGTGTTGGGGGTGTATCTGTGTTGTGTTGGGGGATGTATCTGTGTGTCAGTTGGTGTATCTGTGTTGTGTCGGGGATATATCTGTGTTGTGTCAGGAGGTGTATCTGTGTGTCAGGTGGTGTATCTGTGTTGTGTTGGGGGATGTATCTGTGTGTCAGGAGGTGTATCTGTGTTGTGTTGGGGGATGTATCTGTGTGTCAGGAGGTGTATCTGTGTGTCAGGAGGTGTATCTGTGTGTTGGGGGTGTATCTGTGTGTCAGGAGGTGTATCTGTGTGTCAGGAGGTGTATCTGTGTTGTGTTGGGGGTGTATCTGTGTGTCAGGAGGTGTATCTGTGTTGTGTTGGGGGTGTATCTGTGTGTCAGGAGGTGTATCTGTGTTGTGTTGGGGGATGTATCTGTGTGTCAGGAGGTGTATATGTGTTGTGTCGGGGGTGTATCGTGTCAGGAGGTGTATATGTGTTGTGTTGGGGGTGTATCTGTGTGTCAGGAGGTGTATATGTGTTGTGTCGGGGGTGTATCGTGTCAGGAGGTGTATATGTGTTGTGTCAGGAGGTGTATATGTGTGTCAGGAGGTGTATATGTGTTGTGTCAGGAGGTGTATATGTGTGTCAGGAGGTGTATATGTGTTGTGTTGGGGGATGTATCTGTGTGTCAGGAGGTGTATGTGTTGTGTTGGGGGATGTATCTGTGTTGTGTCAGGAGGTTTATCTGTGTGTCAGGAGGTGTATCTGTGTGTTGGGGATGTATCTGTGTGTCAGGAGGTGTATCTGTGTTGTGTTGGGGGATGTATCTGTGTGTCAGGGGGTGTATCTGTGTTGTGTTGGGGGATGTATCTGTGTGTCAGGAGGTGTATATGTGTTATGTCAGGAGGTGTATATGTGTTGTGTCAGGAGGTGTATATGTGTTGTGTCAGGAGGTGTATCTGTGTGTTGGGGGTGTATCTGTGTGTCAGGAGGTGTATATGTGTTGTGTTGGGGGATGTATCTGTGTGTCAGGGGGTGTATCTGTGTTGTGTTGGGGGATGTATCTGTGTGTCAGGAGGTGTATATGTGTTGTGTCAGGAGGTGTATATGTGTTGTGTCAGGAGGTGTATCTGTGTGTTGGGGGTATATCTGTGTTGTGTTGGGGGATGTATCTGTGTGTCAGGAGGTGTATATGTGTTGTGTCAGGAGGTGTATATGTGTTGTGTCGGGGGTGTAACGTGTCAGGAGGTGTATCTGTGTTGTGTTGGGGGATGTATCTGTGTGTCAGGAGGTGTATCTGTGTTGTGTTGGGGGTGTATCTGTGTGTCAGGAGGTGTATCTGTGTTGTGTCAGGAGGTGTATCTGTGTTGTGTTAGGGGATGTATCTGTGTGTCAGGCGGTGTATCTGTGTTGTGTTGGGGGTGTATCTGTGTGTTAGGAGGTGTATCTGTGTTGTGTTGGGGGATGTATCTGTGTGTCAGGAGGTGTATATGTGTTGTGTCGGGGGTGTATCTGTGTGTCAGGAGGTGTATCTGTGTTGTGTTGGGGGATGTATCTGTGTGTCAGGAGGTGTATCTGTGTTGTGTTGGGGGATGTATCTGTGTGTCAGGAGGTGTATCTGTGTTGTGTCAGGAGGTGTATCTGTGTTGTGTTGGGGGATGTATCTGTGTTGTGTCAGGAGGTGTATCTGTGTTGTGTTGGGGGATGTATCTGTGTTGTGTTAGGAGGTGTATCTGTGTTGTGTTGGGGGATGTATCTGTGTGTCAGGAGGTGTATATGTGTTGTGTCAGGAGGTGTATCTGTGTGTTGGGGGTGTATCTGTGTTGTGTTGGGGGATGTATCTGTGTGTCAGGAGGTGTATATGTGTTGTGTCGGGGGTGTATCGTGTCAGGAGGTGTATCTGTGTTGTGTTGGGGGATGTATCTGTGTGTCAGGAGGTGTATCTGTGTTGTGTCAGGAGGTGTATCTGTGTGTCAGGAGGTGTATATGTGTTGTGTCAGGAGGTGTATCTGTGTGTTGGGGGTGTATCTGTGTTGTGTTGGGGGATGTATCTGTGTGTCAGGAGGTGTATATGTGTTGTGTCGGGGGTGTAACGTGTCAGGAGGTGTATCTGTGTTGTGTTAGGAGGTGTATCTGTGTGTCAGGAGGTGTATCTGTGTGTCAGGAGGTGTATCTGTGTTGTATTGGGGGGATGTATCTGTGTTGTGTTGGGGATGTATCTGTGTGTCAGGAGGTGTATCTGTGTGTCAGGAGGTGTATCTGTGTGTCAGGAGGTGTATTTGTGTGTCAGGCGGTGTATCTGTGTTGTGTTGGGGGTGTATCTGTGTGTCAGGAGGTGTATCTGTGTTGTGTTGGGGGTGTATCTGTGTTGTGTTGGGGTGTATCTGTGTGTCAGGAGGTGTATCTGTGTTGTATTGGGGATGTATCTGTGTGTCAGGAGGTGTATCTGTGTGTCAGGGATGTATCTGTGTGTCAGGAGGTGTATCTGTGTTGTGTTGGGGGTGTATCTGTGTTGTGTTGGGGATGTATCTGTGTGTCAGTTGGTGTATCTGTGTTGTGTTGGGGGATGTATCTGTGTGTCAGTTGGTGTATCTGTGTTGTGTTGGGGGTGTATCTGTGTGTCAGGTGGTGTATCTGTGTTGTGTTAGGAGGTGTATCTGTGTGTCAGTTGGTGTATCTGTGTTGTGTTAGGAGGTGTATCTGTGTGTCAGTTGGTGTATCTGTGTTGTGTTGGGGGTGTATCTGTGTGTCAGGTGGTGTATCTGTGTTGTGTTGGAGGTGTATCTGTGTTGTGTTGGGGGATGTATCTGTGTTGTGTCGGGGGTGTATCTGTGTGTCAGGCGGTGTATCTGTGTTGTGTTGGGGGTGTATCTGTGTGTCAGGAGGTGTATCTGTGTTGTGTTGGGGGTGTATCTGTGTGTCAGGAGGTGTATCTGTGTTGTGTCGGGGATGTATCTGTGTGTCAGGAGGTGTATCTGTGTTGTGTTGGGGGTGTATCTGCGTGTCAGGAGGTGTATCTGTGTTGTGTTGGGGGTGTATCTGTGTGTCAGGAGGTGTATCTGTGTTGTGTTGGGGGTGTATCTGTGTTGTGTTGGGGGTGTATCTGTGTTGTGTTGGGGGATGTATCTGTGTGTCAGTTGGTGTATCTGTGTTGTGTCGGGGGTGTATCTGTGTGTCAGGAGGTGTATCTGTGTTGTGTTGGGGGATGTATCTGTGTGTCAGGAGGTGTATCTGTGTTGTGTCAGGAGGTGTATCTGTGTTGTGTTAGGAGGTGTATCTGTGTGTCAGGAGGTGTATATGTGTTGTGTCAGGAGGTGTATCTGTGTTGTGTTAGGAGGTGTATCTGTGTTGTGTCAGGAGGTGTATCTGTGTTGTGTTGGGGGATGTATCTGTGTGTCAGGTGGTGTATCTGTGTTGTGTTGGGGGATGTATCTGTGTGTCAGGAGGTGTATCTGTGTTGTGTTGGGGGATGTATCTGTGTTGTGTTAGGAGGTGTATCTGTGTTGTGTCAGGAGGTGTATCTGTGTTGTGTTGGGGGATGTATCTGTGTTGTGTTAGGAGGTGTATCTGTGTTGTACTGGGGGGATGTATCTGTGTTGTGTCAGGAGGTGTATCTGTGTTGTGTCAGGAGGTGTATCTGTGTGTCAGGAGGTGTATCTGTGTTGTATTGGGGGGATGTATCTGTGTGTCAGGAGGTGTATCTGTGTTGTATTGGGGGGATGTATCTGTGTGTCAGGAGGTGTATCTGTGTTGTGTTGGGGGATGTATCTGTGTTGTGTCAGGAGGTGTATCTGTGTTGTGTTGGGGGATGTATCTGTGTTGTGTCAGGAGGTGTATCTGTGTTGTGTCAGGAGGTGTATATGTGTGTCAGGAGGTGTATCTGTGTTGTATTGGGGGGATGTATCTGTGTGTCAGGAGGTGTATCTGTGTTGTATTGGGGGGATGTATCTGTGTGTCAGGAGGTGTATCTGTGTTGTGTTGGGGGTGTATCTGTGTGTCAGGAGGTGTATCTGTGTTGTGTTGGGGGATGTATCTGTGTGTCAGGAGGTGTATCTGTGTTGTATTGGGGGGATGTATCTGTGTTGTGTCAGGAGGTGTATCTGTGTTGTGTCGGGGATGTATCTGTGTTGTATTGGGGGGATGTATCTGTGTTGTGTTGGGGGTGTATCTGTGTTGTGTTGGGGGATGTATCTGTGTGTCAGTTGGTGTATCTGTGTTGTGTCGGGGATGTATCTGTGTTGTGTCAGGAGGTGTATCTGTGTGTCAGGTGGTGTATCTGTGTTGTGTTGGGGGATGTATCTGTGTGTCAGGAGGTGTATCTGTGTTGTATTGGGGGGATGTATCTGTGTGTCAGGAGGTGTATCTGTGTTGTGTTAGGAGGTGTATCTGTGTGTCAGGAGGTGTATCTGTGTTGTGTTGGGGGATGTATCTGTGTGTCAGGAGGTGTATCTGTGTTGTGTTGGGGGATGTATCTGTGTGTCAGGAGGTGTATCTGTGTTGTGTTGGGGGATGTATCTGTGTGTCAGGAGGTGTATCTGTGTTGTGTTGGGGGTGTATCTGTGTGTCAGGAGGTGTATCTGTGTTGTGTTGGGGGATGTATCTGTGTTGTGTTAGGAGGTGTATCTGTGTTGTGTCAGGAGGTGTATATGTGTGTCAGGAGGTGTATCTGTGTTGTATTGGGGGGATGTATCTGTGTGTCAGGAGGTGTATCTGTGTTGTGTTGGGGGATGTATCTGTGTTGTGTTAGGAGGTGTATCTGTGTTGTGTCAGGAGGTGTATCTGTGTTGTGTTGGGGGATGTATCTGTGTTGTGTTAGGAGGTGTATCTGTGTGTTGGAGGTGTATCTGTGTGTTAGGAGGTGTATCTGTGTGTCAGGAGGTGTATATGTGTGTCAGGAGGTGTATCTGTGTTGTGTTGGGGGATGTATCTGTGTTGTGTTAGGAGGTGTATCTGTGTTGTGTCAGGAGGTGTATATGTGTGTCAGGAGGTGTATCTGTGTTGTATTGGGGGGATGTATCTGTGTGTCAGGAGGTGTATCTGTGTTGTGTTGGGGGATGTATCTGTGTTGTGTTAGGAGGTGTATCTGTGTTGTGTCAGGAGGTGTATCTGTGTTGTGTTGGGGGATGTATCTGTGTTGTGTTAGGAGGTGTATCTGTGTGTTGGAGGTGTATCTGTGTGTTAGGAGGTGTATCTGTGTGTCAGGAGGTGTATATGTGTGTCAGGAGGTGTATCTGTGTTGTGTTGGGGGATGTATCTGTGTGTCAGGAGGTGTATCTGTGTTGTGTTGGGGGATGTATCTGTGTTGTGTTAGGAGGTGTATCTGTGTTGTGTCAGGAGGTGTATCTGTGTTGTGTTGGGGGATGTATCTGTGTTGTGTTAGGAGGTGTATCTGTGTTGTATTGGGGGGATGTATCTGTGTTGTGTCAGGAGGTGTATCTGTGTTGTGTCAGGAGGTGTATATGTGTGTCAGGAGGTGTATCTGTGTTGTATTGGGGGGATGTATCTGTGTGTCAGGAGGTGTATCTGTGTTGTATTGGGGGGATGTATCTGTGTGTCAGGAGGTGTATCTGTGTTGTGTCAGGGGTGTATCTGTGTGTCAGGAGGTGTATCTGTGTTGTGTTGGGGGATGTATCTGTGTGTCAGGAGGTGTATCTGTGTTGTATTGGGGGGATGTATCTGTGTTGTGTCAGGAGGTGTATCTGTGTTGTGTCAGGAGGTGTATCTGTGTTGTGTTGGGGGATCTATCTGTGTGTCAGGAGGTGTATATGTGTTGTGTCAGGAGGTGTATCTGTGTTGTGTTGGGGGATGTATCTGTGTGTCAGGAGGTGTATCTGTGTTGTGTTGGGGGATGTATCTGTGTGTCAGGAGGTGTATCTGTGTTGTGTTGGGGGATGTATCTGTGTGTCAGGTGGTGTATCTGTGTTGTGTCAGGAGGTGTATCTGTGTGTCAGGAGGTGTATCTGTGTTGTGTTAGGAGGTGTATCTGTGTGTCAGGAGGTGTATCTGTGTTGTGTTGGGGGATGTATCTGTGTGTCAGGAGGTGTATCTGTGTTGTGTTGGGGGGATGTATCTGTGTGTCAGGAGGTGTATCTGTGTTGTGTTGGGGGTGTATCTGTGTGTCAGGAGGTGTATCTGTGTGTCAGGAGGTGTATCTGTGTTGTGTTGGGGGTGTATCTGTGTGTCAGGTGGTGTATCTGTGTTGTGTCGGGGGTGTATTTGTGTGTCAGGAGGTGTATCTGTGTGTTGGGGGTGTATCTGTGTGTCAGGAGGTGTATCTGTGTGTCAGGAGGTGTATCTGTGTTGTATTGGGGGGATGTATCTGTGTGTCAGGCGGTGTATCTGTGTTGTGTCGGGGGTGTATCTGTGTGTCAGGCGGTGTATCTGTGTTGTATTGGGGGGATGTATCTGTGTGTCAGGAGGTGTATCTGTGTTGTGTCAGGGGTGTATCTGTGTGTCAGGAGGTGTATCTGTGTTGTGTTGGGGGATGTATCTGTGTGTCAGGAGGTGTATCTGTGTTGTATTGGGGGGATGTATCTGTGTTGTGTCAGGAGGTGTATCTGTGTTGTGTCAGGAGGTGTATCTCTGTTGTGTTGGGGGATGTATCTGTGTGTCAGGAGGTGTATATGTGTTGTGTCAGGAGGTGTATCTGTGTTGTGTTGGGGGATGTATCTGTGTGTCAGGAGGTGTATCTGTGTTGTGTTGGGGGATGTATCTGTGTGTCAGGAGGTGTATCTGTGTTGTGTTGGGGGATGTATCTGTGTGTCAGGTGGTGTATCTGTGTTGTGTCAGGAGGTGTATCTGTGTGTCAGGAGGTGTATCTGTGTTGTGTTAGGAGGTGTATCTGTGTGTCAGGAGGTGTATCTGTGTTGTGTTGGGGGATGTATCTGTGTGTCAGGAGGTGTATCTGTGTTGTGTTGGGGGGATGTATCTGTGTGTCAGGAGGTGTATCTGTGTTGTGTTGGGGGTGTATCTGTGTGTCAGGAGGTGTATCTGTGTGTCAGGAGGTGTATCTGTGTGTCAGGAGGTGTATCTGTGTTGTGTTGGGGGTGTATCTGTGTGTCAGGAGGTGTATCTGTGTGTTGGGGGTGTATCTGTGTGTCAGGAGGTGTATCTGTGTGTCAGGAGGTGTATCTGTGTTGTATTGGGGGGATGTATCTGTGTGTCAGGCGGTGTATCTGTGTTGTGTCGGGGGTGTATCTGTGTGTCAGGAGGTGTATCTGTGTTGTGTCGGGGGTGTATCTGTGTGTTGGGTGGTGTATCTGTGTGTCAGGAGGTGTATCTGTGTTGTGTCAGGGGTGTATCTGTGTGTCAGGGGGTGTATCTGTGTGTTAGGAGGTGTATTTGTGTGTCAGGAGGTGTATCTGTGTTGTGTCGGGGGTGTATCTGTGTGTCAGGAGGTGTATCTGTGTTGTGTCGGGGGTGTATCTGTGTGTCAGGTGGTGTATCTGTGTTATGTCGGGGGTGTATCTGTGTGTCAGGCGGTGTATCTGAGTTGTGTCGGGGGTGTATCTGTGTTGTGTCGGGGGTGTATCTGTGTGTCAGGAGGTGCATCTGTGTGTTGGGGGTGTATTTGTGTGTCAGGAGGTGTATCTGTGTGTTGGGGGTGTATCTGTGTGTCAGGAGGTGTATCTGTGTGTTGGGGGATGTATCTGTGTGTCAGGAGGTGTATCTGTGTGTCAGGAGGTGTATCTGTGTTGTGTTGGGGGTGTATCTGTGTGTCAGGTGGTGTATCTGTGTTGTATTGGGGGGATGTATCTGTGTGTCAGGAGGTGTATCTGTGTTGTGTTGGGGGATGTATCTGTGTGTCAGGAGGTGTATCTGTGTTGTGTTGGGGGTGTATCTGTGTGTCAGGAGGTGTATCTGTGTTGTGTCGGGGGTGTATCTGTGTGTCAGGAGGTGTATCTGTGTGTCAGGAGGTGTATCTGTGTTGTGTCGGGGGTGTATCTGTGTGTCAGGTGGTGTATCTGTGTTGTGTTGGGGGTGTATCTGTGTGTCAGGTGGTGTATCTGTGTTGTATTGGGGGGATGTATCTGTGTGTCAGGAGGTGTATCTGTGTGTCAGGTGGTGTATCTGTGTGTCAGGTGGTCTATCTGTGTTGTATTGGGGGGATGTATCTGTGTGTCAGGAGGTGTATCTGTGTTGTGTTGGGGGATGTATCTGTGTGTCAGGAGGTGTATCTGTGTTGTGTTGGGGGATGTATCTGTGTGTCAGGAGGTGTATCTGTGTTGTGTTGGGGGATGTATCTGTGTGTCAGGAGGTGTATCTGTGTTGTGTTGGGGGATGTATCTGTGTGTCAGGAGGTGTATCTGTGTTGTGTTGGGGGGATGTATCTGTGTGTCAGGAGGTGTATCTGTGTGTCAGGAGGTGTATCTGTGTGTCAGCAGGTGTATCTGTGTGTCAGGAGGTGTATCTGTGTTGTGTTGGGGGATGTATCTGTGTGTCAGGAGGTGTATCTGTGTTGTGTTGGGGGATGTATCTGTGTGTCAGGAGGTGTATCTGTGTGTCAGGAGGTGTATCTGTGTGTTAGGAGGTGTATCTGTGTGTCAGGTGGTGTATCTGTGTTGTGTTGGGGGTGTATCTGTGTGCCAGGAGGTGTATCTGTGTTGTATTGGGGGGATGTATCTGTGTGTCAGGAGGTGTATCTGTGTTGTGTTGGGGGATGTATCTGTGTGTCAGGAGGTGCATCTGTGTTGTGTTGGGGGATGTATCTGTGTTGTGTTAGGAGGTGTATCTGTGTGTCAGGAGGTGTATCTGTGTGTCAGGAGGTGTATCTGTGTTTTATTGGGGGGATGTATCTGTGTGTCAGGTGGTGTATCTGTGTTGTGTTAGGAGGTGTATCTGTGTGTCAGGAGGTGTATCTGTGTTGTGTTGGGGGATGTATCTGTGTTGTGTTAGGAGGTGTATCTGTGTTGTGTCAGGAGGTGTATCTGTGTTGTGTTGGGGGATGTATCTGTGTTGTGTTAGGAGGTGTATCTGTGTTGTATTGGGGGGATGTATCTGTGTTGTGTCAGGAGGTGTATCTGTGTTGTGTTGGGGGATGTATCTGTGTGTCAGGAGGTGTATCTGTGTTGTATTGGGGGGATGTATCTGTGTGTCAGGAGGTGTATCTGTGTTGTGTTGGGGGATGTATCTGTGTGTCAGGAGGTGTATCTGTGTGTTGGAGGTGTATCTGTGTGTCAGGAGGTGTATCTGTGTTGTATTGGGGGGATGTATCTGTGTGTCAGGAGGTGTATCTGTGTTGTGTTGGGGGATGTATCTGTGTGTCAGGAGGTGTATCTGTGTTGTATTGGGGGGATGTATCTGTGTTGTGTCAGGAGGTGTATCTGTGTTGTATTGGGGGGATGTATCTGTGTTGTGTCAGGAGGTGTATCTGTGTTGTGTCGGGGATGTATCTGTGTTGTATTGGGGGGATGTATCTGTGTTGTGTTGGGGGTGTATCTGTGTTGTGTTGGGGGATGTATCTGTGTGTCAGTTGGTGTATCTGTGTTGTGTCGGGGATGTATCTGTGTTGTGTCAGGAGGTGTATCTGTGTGTCAGGTGGTGTATCTGTGTTGTGTTGGGGGATGTATCTGTGTGTCAGGAGGTGTATCTGTGTTGTGTTGGGGGATGTATCTGTGTGTCAGGAGGTGTATCTGTGTTGTGTTGGGGGATGTATCTGTGTGTCAGGAGGTGTATCTGTGTTGTGTTGGGGGTGTATCTGTGTGTCAGGAGGTGTATCTGTGTTGTGTCGGGGGTGTATCTGTGTGTCAGGAGGTGTATCTGTGTGTCAGGAGGTGTATCTGTGTTGTGTCGGGGGTGTATCTGTGTGTCAGGTGGTGTATCTGTGTTGTGTTGGGGGTGTATCTGTGTGTCAGGTGGTGTATCTGTGTTGTATTGGGGGGATGTATCTGTGTGTCAGGAGGTGTATCTGTGTGTCAGGTGGTGTATCTGTGTGTCAGGTGGTGTATCTGTGTTGTATTGGGGGATGTATCTGTCTGTCAGGAGGTGTATCTGTGTTGTGTTGGGGATGTATCTGTGTGTCAGGAGGTGTATCTGTGTTGTGTTGGGGGATGTATCTGTGTGTCAGGAGGTGTATCTGTGTTGTGTTGGGGGATGTATCTGTGTGTCAGGAGGTGTATCTGTGTTGTGTTGGGGGATGTATCTGTGTGTCAGGAGGTGTATCTGTGTTGTGTTGGGGGGATGTATCTGTGTGTCAGGAGGTGTATCTGTGTGTCAGGAGGTGTATCTGTGTGTCAGCAGGTGTATCTGTGTGTCAGGAGGTGTATCTGTGTTGTGTTGGGGGATGTATCTGTGTGTCAGGAGGTGTATCTGTGTTGTGTTGGGGGATGTATCTGTGTGTCAGGAGGTGTATCTGTGTGTCAGGAGGTGTATCTGTGTGTTAGGAGGTGTATCTGTGTGTCAGGTGGTGTATCTGTGTTGTGTTGGGGGTGTATCTGTGTGCCAGGAGGTGTATCTGTGTTGTATTGGGGGGATGTATCTGTGTGTCAGGAGGTGTATCTGTGTTGTGTTGGGGGATGTATCTGTGTGTCAGGAGGTGCATCTGTGTTGTGTTGGGGGATGTATCTGTGTTGTGTTAGGAGGTGTATCTGTGTGTCAGGAGGTGTATCTGTGTGTCAGGAGGTGTATCTGTGTTTTATTGGGGGGATGTATCTGTGTGTCAGGTGGTGTATCTGTGTTGTGTTAGGAGGTGTATCTGTGTGTCAGGAGGTGTATCTGTGTTGTGTTGGGGGATGTATCTGTGTTGTGTTAGGAGGTGTATCTGTGTTGTGTCAGGAGGTGTATCTGTGTTGTGTTGGGGGATGTATCTGTGTTGTGTTAGGAGGTGTATCTGTGTTGTATTGGGGGGATGTATCTGTGTTGTGTCAGGAGGTGTATCTGTGTTGTGTTGGGGGATGTATCTGTGTGTCAGGAGGTGTATCTGTGTTGTATTGGGGGGATGTATCTGTGTGTCAGGAGGTGTATCTGTGTTGTGTTGGGGGATGTATCTGTGTGTCAGGAGGTGTATCTGTGTGTTGGAGGTGTATCTGTGTGTCAGGAGGTGTATCTGTGTTGTATTGGGGGGATGTATCTGTGTGTCAGGAGGTGTATCTGTGTTGTGTTGGGGGATGTATCTGTGTGTCAGGAGGTGTATCTGTGTTGTATTGGGGGGATGTATCTGTGTTGTGTCAGGAGGTGTATCTGTGTTGTATTGGGGGGATGTATCTGTGTTGTGTCAGGAGGTGTATCTGTGTTGTGTCGGGGATGTATCTGTGTTGTATTGGGGGGATGTATCTGTGTTGTGTTGGGGGTGTATCTGTGTTGTGTTGGGGGATGTATCTGTGTGTCAGTTGGTGTATCTGTGTTGTGTCGGGGATGTATCTGTGTTGTGTCAGGAGGTGTATCTGTGTGTCAGGTGGTGTATCTGTGTTGTGTTGGGGGATGTATCTGTGTGTCAGGAGGTGTATCTGTGTTGTGTTGGGGGATGTATCTGTGTGTCAGGAGGTGTATCTGTGTTGTGTTGGGGGATGTATCTGTGTGTCAGGAGGTGTATCTGTGTTGTGTTAGGAGGTGTATCTGTGTGTCAGGAGGTGTATATGTGTTGTGTTGGGGGTGTATCTGTGTGTCAGGAGGTGTATCTGTGTTGTGTTGGGGGTGTATCTGTGTGTCAGGAGGTGTATCTGTGTTGTGTTGGGGGATGTATCTGTGTGTCAGGAGGTGTATATGTGTTGTGTCGGGGGTGTATCGTGTCAGGAGGTGTATATGTGTTGTGTTGGGGGTGTATCTGTGTGTCAGGAGGTGTATATGTGTTGTGTCGGGGGTGTATCGTGTCAGGAGGTGTATATGTGTTGTGTCAGGAGGTGTATATGTGTGTCAGGAGGTGTATATGTGTTGTGTTGGGGGATGTATCTGTGTGTCAGGAGGTGTATGTGTTGTGTTGGGGGATGTATCTGTGTTGTGTCAGGAGGTGTATCTGTGTGTCAGGAGGTGTATCTGTGTGTTGGGGATGTATCTGTGTGTCAGGAGGTGTATCTGTGTTGTATTGGGGGGATGTATCTGTGTTGTGTCAGGAGGTGTATCTGTGTTGTGTCAGGAGGTGTATCTGTGTTGTGTTGGGGGATGTATCTGTGTGTCAGGAGGTGTATATGTGTTGTGTCAGGAGGTGTATCTGTGTTGTGTTGGGGGATGTATCTGTGTGTCAGGAGGTGTATCTGTGTTGTGTTGGGGGATGTATCTGTGTGTCAGGAGGTGTATCTGTGTTGTGTTGGGGGATGTATCTGTGTGTCAGGTGGTGTATCTGTGTTGTGTCAGGAGGTGTATCTGTGTGTCAGGAGGTGTATCTGTGTTGTGTTAGGAGGTGTATCTGTGTGTCAGGAGGTGTATCTGTGTTGTGTTGGGGGATGTATCTGTGTGTCAGGAGGTGTATCTGTGTTGTGTTGGGGGGATGTATCTGTGTGTCAAGAGGTGTATCTGTGTTGTGTTGGGGGTGTATCTGTGTGTCAGGAGGTGTATCTGTGTGTCAGGAGGTGTATCTGTGTTGTGTTGGGGGTGTATCTGTGTGTCAGGAGGTGTATCTGTGTGTTGGGGGTGTATCTGTGTGTCAGGAGGTGTATCTGTGTGTCAGGAGGTGTATCTGTGTTGTATTGGGGGGATGTATCTGTGTGTCAGGCGGTGTATCTGTGTTGTGTCGGGGGTGTATCTGTGTGTCAGGAGGTGTATCTGTGTTGTGTCGGGGGTGTATCTGTGTGTTGGGTGGTGTATCTGTGTGTCAGGAGGTGTATCTGTGTTGTGTCGGGGGTGTATCTGTGTGTCAGGGGGTGTATCTGTGTGTTAGGAGGTGTATTTGTGTGTCAGGAGGTGTATCTGTGTTGTGTCGGGGGTGTATCTGTGTGTCAGGAGGTGTATCTGTGTTGTGTCGGGGGTGTATCTGTGTGTCAGGTGGTGTATCTGTGTTGTGTCGGGGGTGTATCTGTGTGTCAGGCGGTGTATCTGTGTTGTGTCGGGGGTGTATCTGTGTTGTGTCGGGGGTGTATCTGTGTGTCAGGAGGTGCATCTGTGTGTTGGGGGTGTATTTGTGTGTCAGGAGGTGTATCTGTGTGTTGGGGGTGTATCTGTGTGTCAGGAGGTGTATCTGTGTGTTGGGGGATGTATCTGTGTGTCAGGAGGTGTATCTGTGTGTCAGGAGGTGTATCTGTGTTGTGTTGGGGGTGTATCTGTGTGTCAGGTGGTGTATCTGTGTTGTATTGGGGGGATGTATCTGTGTGTCAGGAGGTGTATCTGTGTTGTGTTGGGGGATGTATCTGTGTGTCAGGAGGTGTATCTGTGTTGTGTTGGGGGTGTATCTGTGTGTCAGGAGGTGTATCTGTGTTGTGTCGGGGGTGTATCTGTGTGTCAGGAGGTGTATCTGTGTGTTAGGAGGTGTATCTGTGTGTCAGGAGGTGTATCTGTGTTGTGTCGGGGGTGTATCTGTGTGTCAGGTGGTGTATCTGTGTTGTGTTGGGGGTGTATCTGTGTGTCAGGTGGTGTATCTGTGTTGTATTGGGGGGATGTATCTGTGTGTCAGGAGGTGTATCTGTGTGTCAGGTGGTGTATCTGTGTGTCAGGTGGTGTATCTGTGTTGTATTGGGGGGATGTATCTGTGTGTCAGGAGGTGTATCTGTGTTGTGTTGGGGGATGTATCTGTGTGTCAGGAGGTGTATCTGTGTTGTGTTGGGGGATGTATCTGTGTGTCAGGAGGTGTATCTGTGTTGTGTTGGGGGATGTATCTGTGTGTCAGGAGGTGTATCTGTGTTGTGTTGGGGGATGTATCTGTGTGTCAGGAGGTGTATATGTGTTGTGTCGGGGGTGTATCGTGTCAGGAGGTGTATATGTGTTGTGTTGGGGGTGTATCTGTGTGTCAGGAGGTGTATATGTGTTGTGTCGGGGGTGTATCGTGTCAGGAGGTGTATATGTGTTGTGTCAGGAGGTGTATATGTGTGTCAGGAGGTGTATATGTGTTGTGTTGGGGGATGTATCTGTGTGTCAGGAGGTGTATGTGTTGTGTTGGGGGATGTATCTGTGTTGTGTCAGGAGGTGTATCTGTGTGTCAGGAGGTGTATCTGTGTGTTGGGGATGTATCTGTGTGTCAGGAGGTGTATCTGTGTTGTATTGGGGGGATGTATCTGTGTTGTGTCAGGAGGTGTATCTGTGTTGTGTCAGGAGGTGTATCTGTGTTGTGTTGGGGGATGTATCTGTGTGTCAGGAGGTGTATATGTGTTGTGTCAGGAGGTGTATCTGTGTTGTGTTGAGGGATGTATCTGTGTGTCAGGAGGTGTATCTGTGTTGTGTTGGGGGATGTATCTGTGTGTCAGGAGGTGTATCTGTGTTGTGTTGGGGGATGTATCTGTGTGTCAGGTGGTGTATCTGTGTTGTGTCAGGAGGTGTATCTGTGTGTCAGGAGGTGTATCTGTGTTGTGTTAGGAGGTGTATCTGTGTGTCAGGAGGTGTATCTGTGTTGTGTTGGGGGATGTATCTGTGTGTCAGGAGGTGTATCTGTGTTGTGTTGGGGGGATGTATCTGTGTGTCAGGAGGTGTATCTGTGTTGTGTTGGGGGTGTATCTGTGTGTCAGGAGGTGTATCTGTGTGTCAGGAGGTGTATCTGTGTGTCAGGCGGTGTATCTGTGTTGTGTTGGGGGTGTATCTGTGTGTCAGGAGGTGTATCTGTGTGTTGGGGGTGTATCTGTGTGTCAGGAGGTGTATCTGTGTGTCAGGAGGTGTATCTGTGTTGTATTGGGGGGATGTATCTGTGTGTCAGGCGGTGTATCTGTGTTGTGTCGGGGGTGTATCTGTGTGTCAGGAGGTGTATCTGTGTTGTGTCGGGGGTGTATCTGTGTGTTGGGTGGTGTATCTGTGTGTCAGGAGGTGTATCTGTGTTGTGTCGGGGGTGTATCTGTGTGTCAGGGGGTGTATCTGTGTGTTAGGAGGTGTATTTGTGTGTCAGGAGGTGTATCTGTGTTGTGTCGGGGGTGTATCTGTGTGTCAGGAGGTGTATCTGTGTTGTGTCGGGGGTGTATCTGTGTGTCAGGTGGTGTATCTGTGTTGTGTCGGGGGTGTATCTGTGTGTCAGGCGGTGTATCTGTGTTGTGTCGGGGGTGTATCTGTGTTGTGTCGGGGGTGTATCTGTGTGTCAGGAGGTGCATCTGTGTGTTGGGGGTGTATTTGTGTGTCAGGAGGTGTATCTGTGTGTTGGGGGTGTATCTGTGTGTCAGGAGGTGTATCTGTGTGTTGGGGGATGTATCTGTGTGTCAGGAGGTGTATCTGTGTGTCAGGAGGTGTATCTGTGTTGTGTTGGGGGTGTATCTGTGTGTCAGGTGGTGTATCTGTGTTGTATTGGGGGGATGTATCTGTGTGTCAGGAGGTGTATCTGTGTTGTGTTGGGGGATGTATCTGTGTGTCAGGAGGTGTATCTGTGTTGTGTTGGGGGTGTATCTGTGTGTCAGGAGGTGTATCTGTGTTGTGTCGGGGGTGTATCTGTGTGTCAGGAGGTGTATCTGTGTGTTAGGAGGTGTATCTGTGTGTCAGGAGGTGTATCTGTGTTGTGTCGGGGGTGTATCTGTGTGTCAGGTGGTGTATCTGTGTTGTGTTGGGGGTGTATCTGTGTGTCAGGTGGTGTATCTGTGTTGTATTGGGGGGATGTATCTGTGTGTCAGGAGGTGTATCTGTGTGTCAGGTGGTGTATCTGTGTGTCAGGTGGTGTATCTGTGTTGTATTGGGGGGATGTATCTGTGTGTCAGGAGGTGTATCTGTGTTGTGTTGGGGGATGTATCTGTGTGTCAGGAGGTGTATCTGTGTTGTGTTGGGGGATGTATCTGTGTGTCAGGAGGTGTATCTGTGTTGTGTTGGGGGGATGTATCTGTGTGTCAGGAGGTGTATCTGTGTGTCAGGAGGTGTATCTGTGTGTCAGGAGGTGTATCTGTGTTGTGTTGGGGGATGTATCTGTGTGTCAGGAGGTGTATCTGTGTTGTGTTGGGGGATGTATCTGTGTGTCAGGAGGTGTATCTGTGTGTCAGGAGGTGTATCTGTGTGTTAGGAGGTGTATCTGTGTGTCAGGAGGTGTATCTGTGTGTTAGGAGGTGTATCTGTGTGTCAGGTGGTGTATCTGTGTTGTGTTGGGGGTGTATCTGTGTGTCAGGAGGTGTATCTGTGTTGTATTGGGGGGATGTATCTGTGTGTCAGAAGGTGTATCTGTGTTGTGTTGGGGGATGTATCTGTGTGTCAGGAGGTGCATCTGTGTTGTGTTGGGGGATGTATCTGTGTTGTGTTAGGAGGTGTATCTGTGTGTCAGGAGGTGTATCTGTGTGTCAGGAGGTGTATCTGTGTTGTATTGGGGGGATGTATCTGTGTGTCAGGTGGTGTATCTGTGTTGTGTTAGGAGGTGTATCTGTGTGTCAGGAGGTGTATCTGTGTTGTGTTGGGGGATGTATCTGTGTTGTGTTAGGAGGTGTATCTGTGTTGTGTCAGGAGGTGTATCTGTGTTGTGTTGGGGGATGTATCTGTGTTGTGTTAGGAGGTGTATCTGTGTTGTATTGGGGGGATGTATCTGTGTTGTGTCAGGAGGTGTATCTGTGTTGTGTTGGGGGATGTATCTGTGTGTCAGGAGGTGTATCTGTGTTGTATTGGGGGGATGTATCTGTGTGTCAGGAGGTGTATCTGTGTTGTGTTGGGGGATGTATCTGTGTGTCAGGAGGTGTATCTGTGTGTTGGAGGTGTATCTGTGTGTCAGGAGGTGTATCTGTGTTGTATTGGGGGGATGTATCTGTGTGTCAGGAGGTGTATCTGTGTTGTGTTAGGGGATGTATCTGTGTGTCAGGAGGTGTATCTGTGTTGTATTGGGGGGATGTATCTGTGTTGTGTCAGGAGGTGTATCTGTGTTGTATTGGGGGGATGTATCTGTGTTGTGTCAGGAGGTGTATCTGTGTTGTGTCGGGGATGTATCTGTGTTGTATTGGGGGGATGTATCTGTGTTGTGTTGGGGGTGTATCTGTGTTGTGTTGGGGGATGTATCTGTGTGTCAGTTGGTGTATCTGTGTTGTGTCGGGGATGTATCTGTGTTGTGTCAGGAGGTGTATCTGTGTGTCAGGTGGTGTATCTGTGTTGTGTTGGGGGATGTATCTGTGTGTCAGGAGGTGTATCTGTGTTGTGTTGGGGGATGTATCTGTGTGTCAGGAGGTGTATCTGTGTTGTGTTGGGGGATGTATCTGTGTGTCAGGAGGTGTATCTGTGTTGTGTTAGGAGGTGTATCTGTGTGTCAGGAGGTGTATCTGTGTTGTGTTGGGGGTGTATCTGTGTGTCAGGAGGTGTATCTGTGTTGTGTTGGGGGTGTATCTGTGTGTCAGGAGGTGTATCTGTGTTGTGTTGGGGGATGTATCTGTGTGTCAGGAGGTGTATATGTGTTGTGTCGGGGGTGTATCGTGTCAGGAGGTGTATATGTGTTGTGTTTGGGGTGTATCTGTGTGTCAGAAGGTGTATATGTGTTGTGTCGGGGGTGTATCGTGTCAGGAGGTGTATATGTGTTGTGTCAGGAGGTGTATATGTGTGTCAGGAGGTGTATATGTGTTGTGTTGGGGGATGTATCTGTGTGTCAGGAGGTGTATGTGTTGTGTTGGGGGATGTATCTGTGTTGTGTCAGGAGGTGTATCTGTGTGTCAGGAGGTGTATCTGTGTGTTGGGGATGTATCTGTGTGTCAGGAGGTGTATCTGTGTTGTGTTGGGGGATGTATCTGTGTGTCAGGAGGTGTATCTGTGTGTCAGGAGGTGTATATGTGTTGTGTTGGGGGATGTATCTGTGAGTCAGGGGGTGTATCTGTGTTGTGTTGGGGGATGTATCTGTGTGTCAGGAGGTGTATATGTGTTGTGTCAGGAGGTGTATATGTGTTGTGTCAGGAGGTGTATCTGTGTGTTGGGGGTGTATCTGTGTTGTGTTGGGGGATGTATCTGTGTGTCAGGAGGTGTATATGTGTTGTGTCAGGAGGTGTATATGTGTTGTGTCGGGGGTGTAACGTGTCAGGAGGTGTATCTGTGTTGTGTTGGGGGATGTATCTGTGTGTCAGGAGGTGTATCTGTGTTGTGTTGGGGGTGTATCTGTGTGTCAGGAGGTGTATCTGTGTTGTGTCAGGAGGTGTATCTGTGTTGTGTTGGGGGATGTATCTGTGTGTCAGGCGGTGTATCTGTGTTGTGTTGGGGGTGTATCTGTGTGTTAGGAGGTGTATCTGTGTTGTGTTGGGGGATGTATCTGTGTGTCAGGAGGTGTATATGTGTTGTGTCGGGGGTGTATCTGTGTGTCAGGAGGTGTATCTGTGTTGTGTTGGGGGATGTATCTGTGTGTCAGGAGGTGTATCTGTGTTGTGTTGGGGGATGTATCTGTGTGTCAGGAGGTGTATCTGTGTTGTGTCAGGAGGTGTATCTGTGTTGTGTTGGGGGATGTATCTGTGTTGTGTCAGGAGGTGTATCTGTGTTGTGTTGGGGGATGTATCTGTGTTGTTTTAGGAGGTGTATCTGTGTTGTGTTGGGGGATGTATCTGTGTGTCAGGAGGTGTATATGTGTTGTGTCAGGAGGTGTATCTGTGTGTTGGGGGATGTATCTGTGTGTCAGGAGGTGTATCTGTGTGTCAGGAGGTGTATCTGTGTGTTGAGGGTGTATCTGTGTTGTGTTGGGGGATGTATCTGTGTGTCAGGAGGTGTATATGTGTTGTGTCGGGGGTGTATCGTGTCAGGAGGTGTATCTGTGTTGTGTTGGGGGATGTATCTGTGTGTCAGGAGGTGTATCTGTGTTGTGTCAGGAGGTGTATCTGTGTGTCAGGAGGTGTATATGTGTTGTGTCAGGAGGTGTATCTGTGTGTTGGGGGTGTATCTGTGTTGTGTTGGGGGATGTATCTGTGTGTCAGGAGGTGTATATGTGTTGTGTCGGGGGTGTAACGTGTCAGGAGGTGTATCTTTGTTGTGTTAGGAGGTGTATCTGTGTGTCAGGAGGTGTATCTGTGTTGTATTGGGGGGATGTATCTGTGTTGTGTTGGGGATGTATCTGTGTGTCAGGAGGTGTATCTGTGTGTCAGGAGGTGTATTTGTGTGTCAGGCAGTGTATCTGTGTTGTGTTGGGGGTGTATCTGTGTGTCAGGAGGTGTATCTGTGTTGTGTTGGGGGTGTATCTGTGTTGTGTTGGGGGATGTATCTGTGTGTCAGTTGGTGTATCTGTGTTGTGTTGGGGGTGTATCTGTGTGTCAGGTGGTGTATCTGTGTTGTGTTAGGAGGTGTATCTGTGTGTCAGTTGGTGTATCTGTGTTGTGTTAGGAGGTGTATCTGTGTGTCAGTTGGTGTATCTGTGTTGTGTCGGGGGTGTATCTGTGTTGTGTTGGGGGTGTATCTGTGTGTCAGGTGGTGTATCTGTGTTGTGTTGGAGGTGTATCTGTGTTGTGTTGGGGGATGTATCTGTGTTGTGTCGGGGGTGTATCTGTGTGTCAGGCGGTGTATCTGTGTTGTGTTGGGGGTGTATCTGTGTGTCAGGAGGTGTATCTGTGTTGTGTTGGGGGTGTATCTGTGTGTCAGGAGGTGTATCTGTGTTGTGTCGGGGATGTATCTGTGTGTCAGGAGGTGTATCTGTGTTGTGTTGGGGGTGTATCTGTGTGTCAGGAGGTGTATCTGTGTTGTGTTGGGGGTGTATCTGTGTGTCAGGAGGTGTATCTGTGTTGTGTTGGGGGTGTATCTGTGTTGTGTTGGGGGTGTATCTGTGTTGTGTTGGGGGATGTATCTGTGTGTCAGTTGGTGTATCTGTGTTGTGTCGGGGGTGTATCTGTGTGTCAGGAGGTGTATCTGTGTTGTGTTGGGGGATGTATCTGTGTGTCAGGAGGTGTATCTGTGTTGTGTCAGGAGGTGTATCTGTGTTGTGTTAGGAGGTGTATCTGTGTGTCAGGAGGTGTATATGTGTTGTGTCAGGAGGTGTATCTGTGTTGTGTTAGGAGGTGTATCTGTGTTGTGTCAGGAGGTGTATCTGTGTTGTGTTGGGGGATGTATCTGTGTGTCAGGTGGTGTATCTGTGTTGTGTTAGGAGGTGTATCTGTGTGTCAGGAGGTGTATCTGTGTTGTGTTGGGGGATGTATCTGTGTGTCAGGAGGTGTATCTGTGTTGTGTTGGGGGATGTATCTGTGTTGTGTTAGGAGGTGTGTCTGTGTTGTGTCAG
The DNA here is from genome assembly GCA_037306005.1 of Rhinophrynus dorsalis. Lineage (NCBI taxonomy): Eukaryota > Metazoa > Chordata > Amphibia > Anura > Rhinophrynidae > Rhinophrynus > Rhinophrynus dorsalis. Next base: position 324,419 of record JBBDGT010000115.1, on the reverse strand, counting down.
GAGGTGTATCTGTGTTGTGTTGGGGGATGTATCTGTGTTGTGTTAGGAGGTGTATCTGTGTTGTATTGGGGGGATGTATCTGTGTTGTGTCAGGAGGTGTATCTGTGTTGTGTCAGGAGGTGTATCTGTGTGTCAGGAGGTGTATCTGTGTTGTATTGGGGGGATGTATCTGTGTGTCAGGAGGTGTATCTGTGTTGTATTGGGGGGATGTATCTGTGTGTCAGGAGGTGTATCTGTGTTGTATTGGGGGGATGTATCTGTGTGTCAGGAGGTGTATCTGTGTTGTGTTGGGGGATGTATCTGTGTTGTGTCAGGAGGTGTATCTGTGTTGTGTCAGGAGGTGTATATGTGTGTCAGGAGGTGTATCTGTGTTGTATTGTGGGGATGTATCTGTGTGTCAGGAGGTGTATCTGTGTTGTATTGGGGGGATGTATCTGTGTGTCAGGAGGTGTATCTGTGTTGTGTCGGGGGTGTATCTGTGTGTCAGGAGGTGTATCTGTGTTGTGTTGGGGGATGTATCTGTGTGTCAGGAGATGTATCTGTGTTGTATTTGGGAGGTGTATCTGTGTTGTGTCGGGGATGTATCTGTGTTGTATTGGGGGGATGTATCTGTGTTGTGTTGGGGGTGTATCTGTGTTGTGTTGGGGGATGTATCTGTGTGTCAGTTGGTGTATCTGTGTTGTGTCGGGGATGTATCTGTGTTGTGTCAGGAGGTGTATCTGTGTGTCAGGTGGTGTATCTGTGTTGTGTTGGGGGATGTATCTGTGTGTCAGGAGGTGTATCTGTGTTGTATTGGGGGGATGTATCTGTGTGTCAGGAGGTGTATCTGTGTTGTGTTAGGAGGTGTATCTGTGTGTCAGGAGGTGTATCTGTGTTGTGTTGGGGGATGTATCTGTGTGTCAGGAGGTGTATCTGTGTTGTGTTGGGGGATGTATCTGTGTGTCAGGAGGTGTATCTGTGTTGTGTTGGGGGATGTATCTGTGTGTCAGGAGGTGTATCTGTGTTGTGTTGGGGGTGTATCTGTGTGTCAGGAGGTGTATCTGTGTTGTGTTGGAGGATGTATCTGTGTTGTGTTAGGAGGTGTATCTGTGTTGTGTCAGGAGGTGTATATGTGTGTCAGGAGGTGTATCTGTGTTGTATTGGGGGGATGTATCTGTGTGTCAGGAGGTGTATCTGTGTTGTGTTGGGGGATGTATCTGTGTTGTGTTAGGAGGTGTATCTGTGTTGTGTCAGGAGGTGTATCTGTGTTGTGTTGGGGGATGTATCTGTGTTGTGTTAGGAGGTGTATCTGTGTGTTGGAGGTGTATCTGTGTGTTAGGAGGTGTATCTGTGTGTCAGGAGGTGTATATGTGTGTCAGGAGGTGTATCTGTGTTGTGTTGGGGGATGTATCTGTGTTGTGTTAGGAGGTGTATCTGTGTTGTGTCAGGAGGTGTATATGTGTGTCAGGAGGTGTATCTGTGTTGTATTGGGGGGATGTATCTGTGTGTCAGGAGGTGTATCTGTGTTGTGTTGGGGGATGTATCTGTGTTGTGTTAGGAGGTGTATCTGTGTTGTGTCAGGAGGTGTATCTGTGTTGTGTTGGGGGATGTATCTGTGTTGTGTTAGGAGGTGTATCTGTGTGTTGGAGGTGTATCTGTGTGTTAGGAGGTGTATCTGTGTGTCAGGAGGTGTATATGTGTGTCAGGAGGTGTATCTGTGTTGTGTTGGGGGATGTATCTGTGTGTCAGGAGGTGTATCTGTGTTGTGTTGGGGGATGTATCTGTGTTGTGTTAGGAGGTGTATCTGTGTTGTGTCAGGAGGTGTATCTGTGTTGTGTTGGGGGATGTATCTGTGTTGTGTTAGGAGGTGTATCTGTGTTGTATTGGGGGGATGTATCTGTGTTGTGTCAGGAGGTGTATCTGTGTTGTGTCAGGAGGTGTATATGTGTGTCAGGAGGTGTATCTGTGTGTCAGGAGGTGTATATGTGTTGTGTCAGGAGGTGTATCTGTGTGTTGGGGGTGTATCTGTGTTGTGTTGGGGGATGTATCTGTGTGTCAGGAGGTGTATATGTGTTGTGTCGGGGGTGTAACGTGTCAGGAGGTGTATCTTTGTTGTGTTAGGAGGTGTATCTGTGTGTCAGGAGGTGTATCTGTGTTGTATTGGGGGGATGTATCTGTGTTGTGTTGGGGATGTATCTGTGTGTCAGGAGGTGTATCTGTGTGTCAGGAGGTGTATTTGTGTGTCAGGCAGTGTATCTGTGTTGTGTTGGGGGTGTATCTGTGTGTCAGGAGGTGTATCTGTGTTGTGTTGGGGGTGTATCTGTGTTGTGTTGGGGGATGTATCTGTGTGTCAGTTGGTGTATCTGTGTTGTGTTGGGGGTGTATCTGTGTGTCAGGTGGTGTATCTGTGTTGTGTTAGGAGGTGTATCTGTGTGTCAGTTGGTGTATCTGTGTTGTGTTAGGAGGTGTATCTGTGTGTCAGTTGGTGTATCTGTGTTGTGTCGGGGGTGTATCTGTGTTGTGTTGGGGGTGTATCTGTGTGTCAGGTGGTGTATCTGTGTTGTGTTGGAGGTGTATCTGTGTTGTGTTGGGGGATGTATCTGTGTTGTGTCGGGGGTGTATCTGTGTGTCAGGCGGTGTATCTGTGTTGTGTTGGGGGTGTATCTGTGTGTCAGGAGGTGTATCTGTGTTGTGTTGGGGGTGTATCTGTGTGTCAGGAGGTGTATCTGTGTTGTGTCGGGGATGTATCTGTGTGTCAGGAGGTGTATCTGTGTTGTGTTGGGGGTGTATCTGTGTGTCAGGAGGTGTATCTGTGTTGTGTTGGGGGTGTATCTGTGTGTCAGGAGGTGTATCTGTGTTGTGTTGGGGGTGTATCTGTGTTGTGTTGGGGGTGTATCTGTGTTGTGTTGGGGGATGTATCTGTGTGTCAGTTGGTGTATCTGTGTTGTGTCGGGGGTGTATCTGTGTGTCAGGAGGTGTATCTGTGTTGTGTTGGGGGATGTATCTGTGTGTCAGGAGGTGTATCTGTGTTGTGTCAGGAGGTGTATCTGTGTTGTGTTAGGAGGTGTATCTGTGTGTCAGGAGGTGTATATGTGTTGTGTCAGGAGGTGTATCTGTGTTGTGTTAGGAGGTGTATCTGTGTTGTGTCAGGAGGTGTATCTGTGTTGTGTTGGGGGATGTATCTGTGTGTCAGGTGGTGTATCTGTGTTGTGTTAGGAGGTGTATCTGTGTGTCAGGAGGTGTATCTGTGTTGTGTTGGGGGATGTATCTGTGTGTCAGGAGGTGTATCTGTGTTGTGTTGGGGGATGTATCTGTGTTGTGTTAGGAGGTGTGTCTGTGTTGTGTCAGGAGGTGTATCTGTGTTGTGTTGGGGGATGTATCTGTGTTGTGTTAGGAGGTGTATCTGTGTTGTATTGGGGGGATGTATCTGTGTTGTGTCAGGAGGTGTATCTGTGTTGTGTCAGGAGGTGTATCTGTGTGTCAGGAGGTGTATCTGTGTTGTATTGGGGGGATGTATCTGTGTGTCAGGAGGTGTATCTGTGTTGTATTGGGGGGATGTATCTGTGTGTCAGGAGGTGTATCTGTGTTGTATTGGGGGGATGTATCTGTGTGTCAGGAGGTGTATCTGTGTTGTGTTGGGGGATGTATCTGTGTTGTGTCAGGAGGTGTATCTGTGTTGTGTCAGGAGGTGTATATGTGTGTCAGGAGGTGTATCTGTGTTGTATTGTGGGGATGTATCTGTGTGTCAGGAGGTGTATCTGTGTTGTATTGGGGGGATGTATCTGTGTGTCAGGAGGTGTATCTGTGTTGTGTCGGGGGTGTATCTGTGTGTCAGGAGGTGTATCTGTGTTGTGTTGGGGGATGTATCTGTGTGTCAGGAGATGTATCTGTGTTGTATTTGGGAGGTGTATCTGTGTTGTGTCGGGGATGTATCTGTGTTGTATTGGGGGGATGTATCTGTGTTGTGTTGGGGGTGTATCTGTGTTGTGTTGGGGGATGTATCTGTGTGTCAGTTGGTGTATCTGTGTTGTGTCGGGGATGTATCTGTGTTGTGTCAGGAGGTGTATCTGTGTGTCAGGTGGTGTATCTGTGTTGTGTTGGGGGATGTATCTGTGTGTCAGGAGGTGTATCTGTGTTGTATTGGGGGGATGTATCTGTGTGTCAGGAGGTGTATCTGTGTTGTGTTAGGAGGTGTATCTGTGTGTCAGGAGGTGTATCTGTGTTGTGTTGGGGGATGTATCTGTGTGTCAGGAGGTGTATCTGTGTTGTGTTGGGGGATGTATCTGTGTGTCAGGAGGTGTATCTGTGTTGTGTTGGGGGATGTATCTGTGTGTCAGGAGGTGTATCTGTGTTGTGTTGGGGGTGTATCTGTGTGTCAGGAGGTGTATCTGTGTTGTGTTGGAGGATGTATCTGTGTTGTGTTAGGAGGTGTATCTGTGTTGTGTCAGGAGGTGTATATGTGTGTCAGGAGGTGTATCTGTGTTGTATTGGGGGGATGTATCTGTGTGTCAGGAGGTGTATCTGTGTTGTGTTGGGGGATGTATCTGTGTTGTGTTAGGAGGTGTATCTGTGTTGTGTCAGGAGGTGTATCTGTGTTGTGTTGGGGGATGTATCTGTGTTGTGTTAGGAGGTGTATCTGTGTGTTGGAGGTGTATCTGTGTGTTAGGAGGTGTATCTGTGTGTCAGGAGGTGTATATGTGTGTCAGGAGGTGTATCTGTGTTGTGTTGGGGGATGTATCTGTGTTGTGTTAGGAGGTGTATCTGTGTTGTGTCAGGAGGTGTATATGTGTGTCAGGAGGTGTATCTGTGTTGTATTGGGGGGATGTATCTGTGTGTCAGGAGGTGTATCTGTGTTGTGTTGGGGGATGTATCTGTGTTGTGTTAGGAGGTGTATCTGTGTTGTGTCAGGAGGTGTATCTGTGTTGTGTTGGGGGATGTATCTGTGTTGTGTTAGGAGGTGTATCTGTGTGTTGGAGGTGTATCTGTGTGTTAGGAGGTGTATCTGTGTGTCAGGAGGTGTATATGTGTGTCAGGAGGTGTATCTGTGTTGTGTTGGGGGATGTATCTGTGTGTCAGGAGGTGTATCTGTGTTGTGTTGGGGGATGTATCTGTGTTGTGTTAGGAGGTGTATCTGTGTTGTGTCAGGAGGTGTATCTGTGTTGTGTTGGGGGATGTATCTGTGTTGTGTTAGGAGGTGTATCTGTGTTGTATTGGGGGGATGTATCTGTGTTGTGTCAGGAGGTGTATCTGTGTTGTGTCAGGAGGTGTATATGTGTGTCAGGAGGTGTATCTGTGTTGTATTGGGGGGATGTATCTGTGTGTCAGGAGGTGTATCTGTGTTGTATTGGGGGGATGTATCTGTGTGTCAGGAGATGTATCTGTGTTGTGTCAGGGGTGTATCTGTGTGTCAGGAGGTGTATCTGTGTTGTGTTGGGGGATGTATCTGTGTGTCAGGAGGTGTATCTGTGTTGTATTGGGGGGATGTATCTGTGTTGTGTCAGGAGGTGTATCTGTGTTGTGTCAGGAGGTGTATCTGTGTTGTGTTGGGGGATGTATCTGTGTGTCAGGAGGTGTATATGTGTTGTGTCAGGAGGTGTATATGTGTTGTGTTGGGGGATGTATCTGTGTGTCAGGAGGTGTATATGTGTTGTGTCAGGAGGTGTATCTGTGTTGTGTTGGGGGATGTATCTGTGTGTCAGGAGGTGTATCTGTGTTGTGTTGGGGGATGTATCTGTGTGTCAGGAGGTGTATCTGTGTTGTGTTGGGGGATGTATCTGTGTGTCAGGAGGTGTATATGTGTTGTGTCGGGGGTGTATCGTGTCAGGAGGTGTATCTGTGTTGTGTCAGGGGTGTATCTGTGTGTTGGGGGTGTATCTGTGTTGTGTCAGGGGTGTATCAGTGTGTTGGGGGTGTATCTGTGTTGTGTCAGGAGGTGTATCTGTGTTGTGTCGGGGATGTATCTGTGTTAATGTGGCGGGGGGGTGTATCTGTGTTGTGTCGGGGATGTATCTGTGTGTCAGGAGGTGTATCTGTGTTGTGTCAGGGGTGTATCTGTGTGTCAGTAGGTGTATATGTGTTGTGTCGGGGGTGTATCTGTGTGTTGGGGGTGTATCTGTGTTGTGTCAGGAGGTGTATCTGTGTTGTGTCGGGGATGTATCTGTGTTAATGTGGCGGGGGGGTGTATCTGTGTTGTGTCAGGAGGTGTATCTGTGTTGTGTCAGGGGTGTATCTGTGTTAATGTGGCGGGGGGTGTATCAGATCCCCCTACGGAGGAGGTAAAACAGACCCAGACACCTCTGCCTCCCTGTCTCCTTAGTGCGTATCTCCCACTGGAACATCAATACAGTACAGGGGCTGTTACCTGTAATATTGCACATTAGGCCATATTCATGAAGACAAAAAAGGGTCACAATTCCTGGGCAAACCAACTGTACAATAGAGAACATTAGCACAAATTCACCTTAATGGGCATCTTTACCCCTGAATGCTAAAGAGGTCTCTGATGCACTGGGGTACACACCCTGTATAAACAATGGGGCACACACCCTGTATAAACATTGAGGTACACACCCCGTATGAACATTGGGGTTCACTCACTTTATAACCATTGGGGTACACGCCCCATATGAACATTGGGGTTCACTCACTGTATAACCATTGGGGTACACGCCCCATATAAACATTGGGGTAAACTCACTGTATAAACATTGGGGTACACACCCCATATAAACATTGGGGTACACACCCTGTATACACATTGGGGGTACACTCACTCTATAAACATTGGGGTACACGCCTCATATAAACATTGGGGTACACACCCTGTATACACATTGGGGGTACACTCACTCTATAAACATTGGGGTACACGCCTTATATAAACATTGGGGTACACACCCTGTATACACATTGGGGGTACACTCACTCTATAAACATTGGGGTACACACCCCATATAAACATTGGGGTACACACCCTGTATACACATTGGGGGTACACTCACTCTATAAACATTGGGGTACACGCCTCATATAAACATTGGGGTACACTCACTGTACAAACATTGGGGTACACACCCCATATAAACATTGGGGTACACACCCTGTATAAACATTGAGGTACACACCCTGTGTAAACATTGGGGTACACACCCTGTATAAATATTGGGGTACATTCCTCATATAAACATTGGGGTTCAGCCCCGTATAAACATTGGGGGTGCACTCCCTGTATAAACATTGGGGTACACACCCCATATAAACATTGGGGTACACACCCTTTATAAACATTGGGGTACACACCCCTTATAAACATTGGGGTACACAGCCTGTATAAACATTGAGGTACACACCCTGTGTAAACATTGGGGTACACTCACTGTACAAACATTGGGGTACACACCCTTTATAAACATTGGGGTACACACCCCATATAAACATTGGGGTACACAGCCTGTATAAACATTGAGGTACACACCCTGTGTAAACATTGGGGTACACACCCTGTATAAATATTGGGGTACATTCCTCATATAAACATTGGGGTACATTCCTCATATAAACATTGGGGTTCACGCCCCGTATAAACATTGGGGGTGCACTCCCTGTGTAAACATTGGGGTACACACCCTGTATAAACATTGGGGTACACACCCTGTGTAAACTTTGGGGAGTTTTATTTGATCCCTGAGGTGCTATTGGTTTGCCCCAGACTTGCTCCGCTCTTGTCTCTGTGAGTATGGCCCCACGTGTCTGACACGGTGTTTCCTGCGCAGTTCTACCACGCGTGTGACCAGCCCGGAATCGTGGTTTTCTGTATCATGGAATACGATGTTCTGCAGTTCTGTGACTTCCTGGGCTCGCTCATGTCTGTGTGGGTGACCGTCATCAGCATGGCCAGGCTGCAACCAATCATCAAACAGGTGAGTGGGAGGGGAGGAGCTTGTGGGTGGCCATCAACAGCATGGCCAGGCTGCAACCAATCATTAAACAGGTGAGCGGGAGAGGAGGAGCTTGTGGGTGACTGTGATCAGCATGTACAGGTTGCAGCCAATCAAACAAGTGAGAGTGAGGGGAGGAGATTGTAGGTGTCTGTCGTGAGCATGGCCAAGCTACAGCCAATCATCAAACAGGTAAGAGCCAGGGGAGGAGCTTGTGGGTGACCATGATCAGTATGGCCAAGCTACAGCCAATCATCAAACAGGTGAGTATGAGGGGAGGATCTATAGCACAGAAGTGACTGGGCCTTATGTAAAAGGACAGAGTGGAACAATTGTAGATCATACCAACTTTTACACAAGGGGTATAAAGATTCCTAAACTCTCCAATGAGTTAAATAGGGGTTTTATCCCCACGAATGCTAGAGAGGTCTCCAATATAGACCTGGAGACCTTCCAAGCAATTAATTGGTTACAAGTCTCATTCATAGGAGCAGTAAACATATTTATGAATAAATATATATGTATAGGGTTTACTTTTAAATGGCCGCACGCAAAAGAGCGTTCAACCAGATGACAAGGTTACCATGTCGCCATATTAAAAATGTGGATGGAGAATCTCGCACTGCATGACAGAACGAGATTCTCATGTCGAATAGTAAAAGGTCTCATGCTGCCCCGTCTGTATCACATCACGCTGACCCGGCTGTATCACACCATGCTGCCCCGGCTGTATCACATCATGCTGCCCCGGCTGTATCACATCACGCTGACCCGGCTGTATCACATCACGCTGACCCGGCTGTATCACATCACGCTGACCCGACTGTATCACATCACGCTGACCCGGCTGTATCACATCACGCTGACCCGGCTGTATCACATCATGCTGACCCGGCTGTATCACACCATGCTGCCCCGGCTGTATCACATCACGCTGACCCGACTGTATCACATCATGCTGACCCGGCTGTATCACACCATGCTGACCCGGCTGTATCACATCACGCTGCCCCGGCTGTATCACATCACGCTGACCCGGCTGTATCACATCACGCTGACCCGACTGTATCACATCACGCTGCCCCGGCTGTATCACATCACGCTGCCCCGGCTGTATCACATCACGCTGCCCCGGCTGTATCACACCATGCTGCCCCGGCTGTATCACATCATGCTGACCCGACTGTATCACATCATGCTGACCCGGCTGTATCACATCATGCTGATCCGGCTGTATCACACCATGCTGCCCCGGCTGTATCACATCATGCTGACCCGACTGTATCACATCATGCTGACCCGGCTGTATCACATCATGCTGACCCAGCTGTATCACATCACGCTGACCCGACTGTATCACATCACGCTGCCCCGGCTGTATCACATCACGCTGATCCGGCTGTATCACACCATGCTGACCCGGCTGTATCACATCATGCTGACCCGGCTGTATCACATCATGCTGACCCGGCTGTATCACATCATGCTGACCCGACTGTATCACACCATGCTGACCCGGCTGTATCACATCATGCTGATCCGGCTGTATCACACCATGCTGACCCGGCTGTATCACATCACGCTGATCCGGCTGTATCACACCATGCTGACCCGGCTGTATCACATCATGCTGACCCGGCTGTATCACATCATGCTGACCCGGCTGTATCACATCATGCTGACCCGACTGTATCACACCATGCTGACCCGGCTGTATCACATCATGCTGATCCGGCTGTATCACACCATGCTGACCCGGCTGTATCACATCATGCTGATCCGGCTGTATCACACCATGCTGACCCGGCTGTATCACATCATGCTGACCCGGCTGTATCACACCATGCTGCCCCGGCTGTATCACATCACGCTGACCCGGCTTTATCACATCACGCTGACCCGGCTGTATCACATCACTCTGACCCGGCTGTATCACATCATGCTGCCCCGGCTGTATCACATCATGCAGACCTGGCTGTATCACATCATGCTGACCCGGCTGTATCACATCATGCTGCCCCGGCTGTATCACATCCTGCTGACCCGGCTGTATCACATCATGCAGACCCGGCTGTATCACATCACGCTGCCCCGGCTGTATCACATCATGCTGACCCGGCTGTATCACATCACGCTACCCTGGCTGTATCACATCACGCTGACCCGGCTGTATCACATCATGCTGACCCGGCTGTATCACATCATGCTGACCCGGCTGTATCACATCACGCTGACCCGGCTGTATCACATCACGCTGACCCGGCTGTATCACATCACGCTACCCTGGCTGTATCACATCACGCTGACCCGGCTGTATCACATCACGCTGACCCGGCTGTATCACATCACGCTGACCCGGCTGTATCACACCACGCTGCCCCGGCTGTATCACATCACGCTGACCCGGCTGTATCACATCACGCTGACCCGGCTTTATCACATCATGCTGACCCGGCTGTATCACATCATGCTGACCCGGCTGTTTCACATCACGCTGACCCGGTTGTATCACATCACGCTGCCCCGGTTGTATCACATCACGCTGCCCCGGCTGTATCACATCATGCAGACCCGGCTGTATCACATCATTCTGCCCCGGCTGTATCACATCCTGCTGACCCGGCTGTATCACATCATGCAGACCCGGCTGTATCACATCACGCTGCCCCGGCTGTATCACATCATGCTGACCCGGCTGTATCACATCACGCTACCCTGGCTGTATCACATCATGCTGACCCGGCTGTATCACATCATGCTGACCCGGCTGTATCACATCACGCTGACCCGGCTGTATCACATCACGCTACCCTGGCTGTATCACATCACGCTGACCCGGCTGTATCACATCACACTGACCCGGCTGTATCACATCACGCTGACCCGGCTGTCTCACATCACTCTGCCCCGGCTGTATCACATCACGCTGACCCGGCTGTATCACATCACGCTGACCCGGCTGTATCACATCATGCAGATCCGGCTGTATCACATCATGCAGACCCGGCTGTATCACATCATGCTGCTCCGGCTGTATCACATCATGCTGCCCCGGCTGTATCACATCACGCAGACCCGGCTGTATCCCATCACGCTGACCCGGCTGTATCACACCATGCTGCCCCCGGCTGTATCACATCATGCAGATCCGGCTGTATCACATCATGCTGCCCCGGCTGTATCACATCATGCTGACCCGGCTGTATCCCATCACGCAGACCCGGCTGTATCCCATCACGCTGACCGGGCTGTATCCCATCACGCTGCCCCGGCTGTATCCCATCACGCTGACCCGGCTGTATCCCATCACGCTGACCCGGCTGTATCACATCACGCTGACCCGGCTGTATCACATCACGCTGACCAGGCTGTATCACATCACGCTGCTCCGGCTGTATCACATCACGCTGCCCCGGTTGTATCACATCACGCTGCCCCGGTTGTATCACATCACGCTGCCCCGGTTGTATCACATCATGCTGCCCCGGTTGTATCACATCATGCTGACCCGGCTGTATCACATCATGCTGCCCCGGTTGTATCACATCACGCTGCCCCGGCTGTATCACATCATGCTGCCCTGGTTGTATCACATCATGCTGACCCCGGCTGTATCCCATCATGCTGCCCCGGCTGTATCACATCATGCTGCCCTGGTTGTATCACATCATGCTGACCCCGACTGTATCCCATCATGCTGCCCCGGCTGTATCACATCATGCTGCCCTGGTTGTATCACATCATGCTGCCCCGGCTGTATCCCATCATGCTGCCCCGGCTGTATCCCATCATGCTGCCCAGGCTGTATCACATCATGCTGCTCCGTTCTCTGCCCCGTGCTGCCCCGGAGCTGTAATATTGTGACAATGTCATTTTCTTGCGCTCCGTGCTGGCCAGGAGCTGTAGTAATACTGTTCCATTACATAGGCAGCACGGAGCGCAAGAAAATTACATTGTAACATTATTACAGTCAGCATGATGTGATACAGCCGGGTCAGCATGGTGTGATACAGCCGGGGCAGCATGATGTGATACAGCCGGGGCAGCATGGTGTGATACAGCCGGGGCAGCATGATGTGATACAGCCAGGTCAGCATGATGTGATACAGCCGGGTCTGCATGATGTGATACAGCGGGATCAGCATGATGTGATACAGCCGGGTCAGCATGATGTGATACAGCCAGATCAGCATGATGTGATACAGCCAGGGCAGCATTATGTGATACAGCCGGGCCAGCATGATGTGATACAGCCGGTGCAGCATGATGTGATACAGCCGGGGCAGCATGATGTGATACAGCCGGGCCAGCATGATGTGATACAGCCGGATCAGCATGATGTGATACAGCCGGATCAGCATGATGTGATACAGCCAGGGCAGCATGATGTGATACAGCCGGGGCAGGATGATGTGATACAGCCAGGGCAGGATGATGTGATACAGCCGGATCAGCATGATGTGATACAGCCGGGGCAGCATGATGTGATACAGCCAGGGCAGCATGATGTGATACAGCAGGATCAGCATGATGTGATACAGCCGGGGCAGCATGATGTGATACAGTCGGGCCAGCATGATGTGATACAGCCAGGGCAGCATGCAACATTTTACTATTCGACATGAGAATCTCACTCTGTCATGCAGATTATAAGTGCCCTTTAGTGATCAGATCCCACTCTTGTACTCTGTTACACTATCTGGAAGAAGTGAGTCCCTGACGTTCTCCATAGAAATTCAGAGTCACTTCCTGTCAGAACTCTCAGAAAGTAATTACACGGTGATTCACTTCCTGTCAGAACTCTCAGAAAGTAATTACACAGTGATTCACTTCCTGTCAGAACTCTCAGGAGATAATCACACTGTAATTCACTTCCTGACGGAACTCTCAGGAGGTAATCACATTGTAATTCAGTTCCTTACGGAACTCTCAGGAGGTAATCACACTGTAATTCACTTCCTTACGGAACTCTCAGGAGGTAATCACACTGTAATTCACTTCCTGTCGTAACTCTCAGGAGGTAATCACACTGTAATTCACTTCCTGATGGAACTCTCAGGAGGTAATCACATTGTAATTCAGTTCCTTACGGAACTCCCAGGAGGTAATCACACTGTAATTCACTTCCTGACGGAACTCTCGGGAGGTAATCACATTGTAATTCAGTTCCGTACAGAACTCTCAGGAGGTAATCACATCGTAATTCACTTCTTGACGGAACTCTCAGGAGGTAATCACACTGTAATTCACTTCCTGTCGGAACTCTCAGGAGGTAATCACACTGTAATTCACTTCCTGACAGAACTCTCAGGAGGTAATCACACTGTAATTCACTTCCTGACAGAACTCTCAGGAGGTAATCACACTGTAATTCACTTCCTGACAGACCTCTCAGGAGGTAATCACACACTGTAATTCACTTCCTGACAGTCTGAACTGTAATAACATCGGAATAAAACAGCTGACAGCAGTGGGAGTTACCTTGTTTAACTCAGCAGGAACAGCACAAATATCTATGACACTGAGATTTTAATTAAACACATTTTAGTGAGCCCTTAACATAATAGGAAATAAGCGATTTTTTATTCTTCCCTACAATACAGTTCTTTTGGCCCAGAATTGTTTCACTTTGCCGTTGTATATACGGCCTGTTATCTCTTGTGCCAGGGCACAAGGACAAAATTTGTAGGGCCGGTTAGGATTTTTTGGTCATAGTAAGGTAAGTGGGGTTATTATAAGGTGTTAATATTGCTTTAAGTACGTGGACATAGGATGAGGAAAATGTAATATTAAAAAATAATAGTACATACAACTTATATAATTTTAATAAATTTTATCATTTAGAACAAATTCCACCAACTGTTTATCAGATACACTGCTCTTTTACACTTCTCTGCTGCAGTTACTGATTAATAACTTCAGGGATTCATCATCAATCAGTTAGATTTCCCTGTAACGTGCATGTGAGGCAGAGATCAGTCACATTTCACTGTAATGTGCATGTGAGGCAGAGATCAGTCACATTTCACTGTAATGTGCATGTGAGGCAGAGATCATCGATCAGACACAATTCCCTGTAATGTGTATGTGAGGCAGAAATCATTGATCAGTCACATTTCCCTGTAATGTGTATGTGAGGCAGAAATCATTGATCAGTCACATTTCCCTGTAATGTGCATGTGAGGCAGAAATCATTGATCAGTCACATTTCCCTTTAATGTGCATGTGAGGCAGAAATCATCGATCAGTCACATTTCCCTTTAATGTGCATGTGAGGCAGGGATTATCGATCAGTCACACTTCTCAGTAGTGTACATGTGAGGCAGAGATCATCGATCAGAGACAGAGATCATTGATCAAATTTCCCTGTAATGTGCATGTGATGCAGAGATCATCGATCAGTCACATTTCCCTGTAATGTGCATGTGAGGCAGGGATTATCGATCAGTGACATTTCCCTGTAATGTGCATGTGAGGCAGAGATCATCGATCAGTCACATTTCCCTGTAATGTGCATGTGAGGCAGGGATCATCGATCAGTCACATTTCGCTGTAATGTGCATGTGAGGCAGAGATCATCGATCAGTGACATTTCCCTGTAATGTGCATGTGAGGCAGGGATTATCGATCAGTCACACTCCTCAGTAGTGTACATGTGAGGCAGAGATCATCGATCAGAGACAGAGATCATTGATCAAATTTCCCTGTAATGTGCATGTGAGGCAGAGATCATCGATCAGTCACATTTCCCTGCAATGTGCATGTGAGGCAGAGATCATCGATCAGTCACATTTCCCTGTAATGTGCATGTGAGGCAGAGATCATCGATCAGTCACATTTCCCTGTAATGTGCATGTGAGGCAGGGATTATCGATCAGTCACACTTCTCAGTAGTGTACATGTGAGGCAGAGATCATCGATCAGAGACAGAGATCATTGATCAGATTTTCTGTAATGTGCATGTGAGGCAGAGATCATTGATCAGATTTCTCTCTAATGTGCATGTGAGGCAGAGATCATCGATCAGTCACATTTCCCTGTAATGTGCATGTGAGGCAGAGATCATCGATCAGTCACATTTCCCTGTAATGTGCATGTGAGGCAGAGATCATTGATCAGTGACATTTCCCTGTAATGTGCATGTGAGGCAGGGATTATCAATCAGTCACACTTCTCAGTAGTGTACATGTGAGGCAGAGATCATCGATCAGAGACAGAGATCATCGATCAGTCAAATTTCCCCGTAATGTGCATGTGAGGCAGAGATCATCGATCAGTCACATTTCCCTGTAATGTGCATGTGAGGCAGAGATCATCGATCAGTGACATTTCCCTGTAATGTGCATGTGAGGCAGAGATCATTGATCAGATTTTCTGTAATGTGCATGTGAGGCAGAGATCATCGATCAGTCACATTTCTCTGTAATGTGCATGTGAGGCAGAGATCATCGATCAGTCACATTTCTCTGTAATGTGCATGTGAGGTAGAGATCATCGATCAGTCACATTTCTCTGTAATGTGCATGTGAGACAGAGATCATCGATCAGTCACATTTCTCTGTAATGTGCATGTGAGGTAGAGATCATCGATCAGTGACATTTCCCTGTAATGTGCATGTGAGGCAGAGATCATTGATCAGATTTCTCTCTAATGTGCATGTGAGGCAGAGATCATCGATCAGAGGTAGAGATCATCGATCAGTCACATTTCCCTGCAATGTGCATGTGAGGCAGAGATTACTGTAACAATCTGCAGAACTGCCACCATTCGCATACCACAGACATACATAGAATTCAGTGGGATCCACCAGCCTGAACCTGGCAGATAAAACTAGTGGATCTGTCTGACTCTCAAGGCTGAATAAGCGATGGCTAGTTAAGAGCCAGTCAATGGCTTATAGGCAGATGGTTAACCCATTTAGGACCAAAGGGGTACACAAATGGGTGTCCAGACCCTACACTTGCCCCCTCCATATAAACATAAGGGCTAGGTGGGCAATATTATGGCTTTGCTAAGCACCCCCCTCCCCCCCCCGAAATATTTATTGTAGAGTTTTGACCTTAGTCGTTTGAGCCCATAAACTGTAAAACGTATGAAAGTTTCAAGGTGTGTCACCTGTGACAGAACAATGTATCCAACTTTCTTACTGGAAAAAGCCTGTCCCTGGTTTATATGCTATAGCAGACAGTTTACAGTTTACCATAACATATTGTCTGCCATCTTGGACAAAGAATTTCCAGTCTTCTCCCAGTATGTGTCCAGTGCCAGTAAAATATCTCCCTGCCCTACTTCCTCCTCATGGTGTAACCTTTCCTTTGCTTTTACAGGTGCTTTACCTGCTGGGGGCAATGCTGCTTTCTATGGCTCTCCAGCTGGATCGTCATGGGCTGTGGAACCTTCTTGGGCCAAGTTTATTTGCTGTAGGCATCATGGCCATCGCGTGGGTAAGAAACAGTCTACCATAAAGACAGATAGGAAACAAGCCCCGAAGATAGAATACTGAATTCATACCACTTTGCTGACAACAAGAGCAGAGTAATGGAACTGCAGAGTAGTTATATCTGATGATTTAAAGGTAGGCAGTCAGAACAGCAAAGCCATGGGAAAAGCCAGCAGGATACTAGGTTGTACAGGAAAAGTAGCAATATAAAAGGGTGTCAGGTTCCAGTTGGGATAATATAAAAGGGGTCAGGTTCCAGTTGGGATGATATAAAAGGGGTCAGGTTCCAGTTGGGATAATATAAAAGGGGTTAGGTTCCAGTTGGGAGAATATAAAAGGTGTCAGGTTCCAGTTGGGATAATATAAAAGGGGTCAGGTTCCAGCTGGGATAATATAAAAGGGGGTCAGGTTCCAGTTGGGATAATATAAAAGGGGTCAGGTTCCAGCTGGGATAATATAAAAGGGGTCAGGTTCCAGTTGGGATAATATAAAAGGGGTTAGGTTCCAGTTGTGATAATATAAAAGGTGTCAGGTTCCAGTTGGGATAATATAAAAGGGGTCAGGTTCCAGCTGGGATAATATAAAAGGGGTCAGGTTCCAGATGGGAGAATATAAAAGGGGTCAGGTTCCAGTTGGGAGAATATAAAAGGGGTCAGGTTCCAGTTGGGATAATATAAAAGGGGTTAGGTTCCAGATGGGAGAATATAAAAGGGGTCAGGTTCCAGTTGGGATAATATAAAAGGGGTCAGGTTTCAGTTGGGAGAATATAAAAGGGTTCAGGTTCCAGTTGGGATAATATAAAAGGGGTCAGGTTCCAGTTGGGATGATATAAAAGGGGTCAGGTTCCAGCTGGGATAATATAAAAGGGGTCAGGTTCCAGATGGGAGAATATAAAAGGGGTCAGGTTCCAGTTGGGAGAATATAAAAGGGGTCAGGTTCCAGATGGGATAATATAAAAGGGGTCAGGTTCCAGTTGGGAGAATATAAAAGGGGTGAGGTTCCAGTTGGGATTATTATTATTATTCTTTATTTATATAGCGCCAACTAATTCCGCAGCGCTGTACAATTGGGGAATAGACATACAGAGGTATTAAACAGTACAATCAGATGTGTAGAACAGGAGGATCAGAGGGCCCTGCTCGTGAGAGCTTACAGTCTAGAGGAAGGTAGGTTTGATACAGAAGGAGTAAGTGCTATTGTGTTTAAGTGCCTCCTGCCACATGAACTGCCAGTCAGTGGGTGGGAGTGAGAAGTGCCATTGAGTGCAGTAGTCCGTGCAAGGGGTGAATCTTGGTTATGATGTTTATGGAGGCAGTTGATAAGCCTCCCTGAAGAGGTGAGTCTTCAGGGAGCGTCTGAAAATTTGAAGGCTAGGGGAGAGTCTGATGGGGCGGGGGAGGGAATTCCACAGCTCAGGTGCAGCACGGGAGAAGTCCTGTAGGCGGGAGTGGGAGGATGTGATAAGAGCTGTGGAGAGCAGAAGGTCATGTGCAGAGCGGAGATGGCGGGCGGGAGTATATTTGGAAATGAGAGATGAAATATAGGGGGGTGCAGTGTTAGTGAGGTTAGCACCAGTTAGCACCAGAGTTTTGAATTTTACTCTGTATGCTAACGGGAGCCAGTGTAGGGACTGACAGAGGGGTGTGGTGTTAGAGAAGCGATGAGTGAGGAAGATTAGTCTTGCAGCAGAGTTCATTATGGACTGTAGCGGGGTTAGTCGGGTGAGAGGCAGGCCAATTAGTAAAGAGTTACAGTAGTCAAGACGGGACATGATGATATAAAAGGGGTCAGGTTCCAGTTGGGATAATATAAAAGGGGTCAAGTTCCAGTTGGGATAATATAAAAGGGGTCAGGTTCCAGTTGGGAGAATATAAAAGGGTGTTAGGTTCCAGATGGGAGAATATAAAAGGGGTCAGGTTCCAGTTGGGATAATATAAAAGGGGTCAGGTTCCAGATGGGATAATATAAAAGGGGTCAGGTTCCAGTTGGGATAATATAAAAGGGGTTAGGTTCCAGATGGGAGAATATAAAAGGGGTCAGGTTCCAGTTGGGATAATATAAAAGGGGTCAGGTTTCAGTTGGGAGAATATAAAAGGGTTCAGGTTCCAGTTGGGATAATATAAAAGGGGTCAGGTTCCAGTTGGGATGATATAAAAGGGGTCAGGTTCCAGTTGGGATAATATAAAAGGGGTCAGGTTCCAGATGGGATAATATAAAAGGGTGTTAGGTTCCAGATGGGAGAATATAAAAGGGGTCAGGTTCCAGTTGGGATAATATAAAAGGGGTCAGGTTCCAGTTGGGAGAATATAAAAGGGGTCAGGTTCCAGTTGGGATAATAAAAAGGGGGTCAGGTTCCAGTTGGGATAATATAAAAGGGGGTCAGGTTCCAGTTGGGATAATAAAAAGGGGGTCAGGTTCCAGTTGGGATAATAAAAAGGGGGTCAGGTTCCTGCAGCCGTTCTGTGTTGGTGAGAGAAAGCAGCACGCTTTGAGCTATTTAGGATAGGCAAATAAAGTGAAGTTGGAGTGTAGTTTAGCGAGTCTTGTGGACAGACAATTAGTTCTCTGTGTCAGGGGAGTCTGGAGGAGAAAGGAGATTTACCCCAAATACCTAAAAATCTTGTGTGACTGAGACAGGCAGCTGTGATCCAAGTTCCTTCCTGAGCTTCCTGTTCTGTGTTAGTGGAGGTGTGCCAATACAGAGGAGAAACTTCCACATACATATTAGACTAATCCCACCCAAAAGGGCGGTCCCTTTCCAAAATGATGGGCAAGTGTTACAGTTAGCAAACAAGACAAGGAGTCAGACTGTATAGTTAAAATCACCTTTATTTTGAATGATAATAGAAATGATATCAAGGGTAATATAGAGCAGAGGGTGACTAGATAGGCAAGAGACTATCAGGAATAGGAGCCGCCACAATGTCAACCACAACTGCTGGAGACTAGGCCGGAGCCAACTGGTAGTCTCAATGAATAGTAGAGCCCAGGAGAGAACCCAAAGTCTCACACAGGATGCTACCAGGGAGAACACTGACTCATGCCTGCAGTCAGTAGGGAAGAGCTCGTCTCCAATAAGGATAGCAACAATGGAGACTACTGACTCACGCCTGCAGTCAGGCCGGAGTCTGCCAGAGCCCCCAGTTCTGCACCAAGATGGATGTCTGTGGGAAACAGGCAACACAGCGGAGTGAACAGACAGAGCCACAGGTCAGCACCAGTTAGGATAATCAGACAAGCCAGGGTTATACATGGAGTGGGTAGTCAGCCAGAGCCACAGGTCTACACCAGATTGGATGTCTACAGACAAAAGGAGCGAATGGTCAGCCAGAGCCACAGGTTTGCACCAGATTGGATGTCTATAGCCAAAGGAGCACACAGATAGAATGGTCAGACAGAGCCACAGGTCACCACAAGAATGAATAGTCAGACAAGCCAGATCATACACATGATACAGGAACAACAGGAACTAGAACTGCTCTGAACAACAACGTAAAGGTGATACACAGACCCAGAGAGGTTTATAAAGGAGTACGAGAAGGCAGGACCAATTAGGTCCCCCAGGCTGGGCCTAAAACAGGCGTTCAGGCAAGTGCATGATCAAAGATGCCAGTAACAAGGAACCACATGCGAGGAGGCCGCAGGCAAAGAGGGACGCAGCCAGTGACGCCGGAGCGTCAGTCCAGAACCTCGCTCCCGGCTGAATGGCACAGGCCGATGTAAGGCAATGTGACAGTATCCCCCCTCCTCAAGGACCCCTCCTCCGCGGACAGAGTCTTTGTAGGAAATAGAGCATGAAATCTGCGCACCAACACAGGAGCGTGCACATCACTGGCAGGTATCCAGGAGCGCTCCTCTGGACCATGACCTTTCCAGTTAATCAGATACTGAAGGCGCTCTCTGACCCACCTGAAGTCCAAAATGTTTTGTACCACAAATTCCTCATGATTACTGACTTTGACAGGAGCTGACCGGACTGTACTTGTGGTATAACGGTTACAAATCAGAGGTTTAAGCAAGGAGACGTGGAACACATTGTGAATGCGCATGGAGGCTGGAAGCTCCAAAGCATAAGCCACAGGGTTAATTCTGTGCAGCACACGAAATGGACCAACGAATCGAGGAACCAGCTTATTGCAGGGAACTTGGAGGTTAAGGTTACGGGATGACAGCTACACTCTCTCCCCCACCTGGAAGGTAGGTGCCGGCAACCACCTACGGTCTGCCTGCTTTTTCTGCCATTGTACGGAACCATGTAGGGTATGCTGTACGTGAACCCAAGAGGAACGGAGCGCCCTCAAATGCTCATCAAGAGCAGGAATCTCCTGTGTCTGGAAGACCTCAGGAAGGACAGAGGGTTGAAACTCATAGTTGATCAATAACGGAGAAATCTGTGTGGAAGAGTTCACGACACAATTCTGGGCAAACTCCGCCCAAGGTAACAGGGTAGCCCAATTATTATGGTGGTCAGAGATATAGCAGCGGAGAAATTGTTCTAAGGCTTGGTTAGACTGTTCAGCTACACCGTTAGACTGGGGGTGGTATGCGGAGGAGAATGCTAGCTGGATCCCCATCTGGCTACCTCTGTCCAAGCCAATAACCCTGGGTATGCTATGGAGTCGAAAGACTTCTGTAGCGAATACCACCTCCAATTCCTGCGCAGAAGGTAGGCCTTTAAGTGGTACAAAATGAGCCATCTTAGAAAATTTGTCTACGATCATCAGTATGACCGTGAAACCAGAGGATGCAGGCAGATCAACCATAAAATCTATGGACAGATGGGACCAAGGACGTTCTCCGTTGGCCACATTGACAGGCAAATGTAGAGGAGATTTATTTTGAGCACACGTGGTGCATGTTGCAGTAAAAGCAGCACAATTGGAGGCTTGGCCACCAGAACAGTCTGGACAAGGACCAAATCAATTGGTCTCACCCAATGTTGCCAACAATTATGGAGGCATGGTAAGTCTCAAGCAGTCTTATGTGCAAATGAGCAGGGACAAAGCATTTCCCGCTAGGTCTCTCCGCTAGAACGGATGTCTGAGTGGCCAATATTTGTTCTCCCAAGGGAGAAGCAACACATGTATGTATTGTGGCTGGAATTCAATCAGCCGGAATAATCAGTGTGGGAGGAACCTCCTCCTTGGATAACTTGCAAAACTGGTGTGATAGGGCCTCCTCCTTCACATTCTTATAGTCTGGAAGATACAAAACCACATAACTGAATCTGGATAGGAACAGTGCCCATCTAGCTTAACGGGATGACAATCGTTTAGCCTTCGAGTGAGATTCTTATGATCAGTAAGAATCAAGATAGGGGAACTGGTACCTTCCAAGAGGTGTCGCCATTCTTTCAATGCCAATATAATGGCCAATAATTCTCTGTCCCCAATCTGATATACCATCTCAGCCTTAGACAGTTTTTTTGAGAAATAGCCACAAGGGAATAAGGCCTCCTCTGGGCCCAAGTGTGAGAAAGGAGGGCGTCTACTCCAATCTCAGACGCATCGACTTCCAGGGTAAAGGGCAGAGTAGGATTTGGATGCACTAAGATAGGAGCAAATGTTGCCTTGAGGTTTTCAAAAGCTAGCAACGCAGTGGGAGACCATTCTGTGACCTTAGCACCTTTATGGGTCATATCGGTGATAAGTTTGACAATAGTCGAAAATTTTTTAATAAACTTCCGGTAGTAATTAGCGAATCCCAGGAATCTGTGGATAGACTTAAGTCCCTCAGGACAAGGCCATTGTACAATTTTTTGGGGGTCCATGGCAACCCAGATGAGGAAATAAAGCACCCCAGAAAGGTCACCTGAGGTTTGTGAAATTCACATTTCGCCAACTTTCTCTCAATAATCTTAGGACTTTGGATACATCCAACCGATGAGTCTCCAATGTAGGAGAATGAATGAGGATGTCATCCAAATAAACCACAACGAAACTTTGTAATAGGTCTCTTAGCACATAATTGATAAATTCCTGGAAGACAGCAGGAGCATTGCAAAGATCAAAGGGGATTATAAGGTATTCATAATGCCTGCTCCAGGCAAAATCAGTGGTACAGGCAAAGGTCAGGAAACAGACAGGTAAGGTAGTCAAACAGGGAGGCCAAAGGTCAGGTAATGGATAATCAGGCAAAGGGACTGCAGCAAGGCAAGCAAAGAGTCACTGAGAACTAGAGACTTAAAGGGATAGTAATACTTCGTTTTAACTTTATTTTATTTTGTAGGCATTAAAAAAACATGAAGAATGATATAAGTCTTATCTCTCAAACCTTTATGGTTTATGAGATATTCACAAGCAAAGTTCCCCTCCCCGCCCCTTTTTCCTAGTGTAAGCCATCTGTTCTCAAATGTGAGTCTGGTTGTATGACAGGACAGATAACAGAAGGGGACAATTTTCTTTATATGAAAACAATGAAAGCCCTTCCCCCCTTGACAAGTTTTTCAGCTTTTTCCATTATCTTAATTGAAGATTGTCCCTCTCTGCAGTCTACCTGGGCATCTCCCTTCTGATCTGTTTGAACAGGGAAGGGATACTTCGTTTGTGAATATCTCTTAAACCATAAAGGTTTCAGAGATAAGACTTATATCATTCTTCATGGTTTTTTAATGCCTACAAAATAAAATAAAGTTAAAACGAAGTATTACTATCCCTTTAAAGCACACAGGAACCAAAGCTCTGGAACACTGGAGCAAAGTGGACACAGCCTGAGGGTTTTTTATAGTGCTGCAGGTCTTAACCCCTCCCCTCTGCTGGACAAACCTCTCACTGGATTGGCCACCAGAGGGGAGTGTCACTACACCACCTGTCTCACTGTTACTGTGGAGGCACTTTATTGGTGGGCAGCTGATGAGAGGGGCAGGCTCTACCTCCCCCCTACAGGTGTACAAAACCAAATGCTGGTCTCTAGATGCCATTACTTTTGGCCACAGCTTTGGTACTACTCCGTGATCACGGAGCATCCGGGAGGCCCACAGAAGCGGTGGACGGCTGGGATTCAGAGGTAAGAGCTAGAGGGGCATGACAAGTAGGCAACAATGGGAAGCTATTAGGACAGAGCCCCAGGTCAGCACCAGAATGGATAGTCAGACAAGCCAGAACCCCGCTCCCAGCCAAATGGCGCATGCTGAGGTAAGGCACTGTGACAGCAAGTCCCTGCACGGGAACACCAGTTAACCCCAGATGTACATTTTGTCCTTGTTGGGCCTCGTCAGAGAAGTGCACCTGGATTCCCTAGGCATTGAGACCAAGGGGTCCATGTCTGTATTACCCTTTACTCTTAAGGAGACCCTCTAAAAGTTTTCAAAATATACATTCAAAATGTGAGAGGCTTCTGTTCTACGGCTAATCACCACCCAGAAGCATCACATTTTAGCTCTCTAGTGCCATTACAGAGGAGAAATTTCCACATACATATTAGACTAATCCCACCCAAAAGATTGGTCCAGTTCCAAAATGATGGTCGAGTCCCTTGTGCACGGGAGATACCAGCCAACCCCAGACGTACATTTTGGCCTTCCTGAGAGTGAAGGGTAATCCAGACGTGGATCGCTTGCTCTTAGTGCCTAGGGAATGCAGCTGCACCTCAGTGACAACATGGCCAAAGCATACTTTTAGGGTTTGCTGGTGTTCCTTTGCAGTGGGGACTTACCTGTCATTTTGGAACCGGACCTCCCTTTTGCGTGGGATTAATCTAATATGTATGTAGAAATTTCTCCTCTATAATGGAACTAGAGAGCAAAAATGTGATGCTTCTGAGAGGAGACTAGCCGTAGAACAGGCCATTGTGCTGTTTGGACAGACTATATGCTTTTGAGCAGGTTCCTCACATAGGAATATATTTTTGCTACTTTGCTGAACCCCCCGCTTTAGACATACATTTTCTGTATTTCTGCCAAAGCGTCATTTGTTTATGACAATCAGCAGCTTCTCTCTGAGGAATCTGATTCTGTCAAATAATATAAAGGGAGAGATAAAGCAGTGATTAAGTGGAGATGACTTCTCCACTGATATCACTTCTCCAGTTCCTATGTTATTCTATAGAGCTTATTCACTAAGATCTCCAAAGTTGAAGTAATCTTAGTGCATAGGATCCATAAAATAACATAGGAACTGGAGTAGTCATCTCCACTCTATCACCTCTTTATCACCGTTTTGTCACCACTTAGTGAATCTCCCACAAAGTTTATAGATGTGAGTGGGGGTTTACATTGTGCTTTAAAGTATGAAAAAGAAGTCATCAGAGGATTTATACCAGCAACAGCATCATCAAGGACATCCCAAAGTGTTTCTGAACAGGTCATCATCATCACAGTAAGCAATTCATGTGTGCCAGAGGCGGCAATCTAACATTGCAGTGTCGGTGGATCCGGCGGTGGCACATCTCTATGGCACTTGCTTCCAGAGTATAGACTGGTAACTGGTACACACAAACATCCATGCAGTGGTCCCGTTGCGAGATGGTTACAGTATACTTGCAGGATAGCTAAGTTCTAGGAAGAAATGATGAACCCATTGACTACTGACAAACAAAACAACGTGTGTGACCAGAACTGACACGTGCTGTCATAGAAACCCACCTGCAAGCATTCGGTCTAAGCGGGTTTTTGGTGCAGTGGGTTATATTGTAAATGATTGTAGGGCAGTGATGGGAGACTAACACTCTTAAAATGAAGCGACATCTTATACCATCCGAGTATGAGGTAGCAGAAGTAGACAAAACCACACGTGACAGGGCTACCCACGGAACATGTACTGCTAACAGCAGCACAGAGGAGGGATGTGAAGGGCTGCTACCATCTACCACTGCTGTGACCACTGATTAATGTTTCACAATAATCTAAGAATAATTCAAGCTTAAATTATGCAAATAATTGGTCCATCTTTTAGCCCTGTGAATCATGATGACATATGCTTCAGTCACACCACACCAGGGCACCAACTCCATACACATCTGCCACATTCAGTGCAAATTGTAATTTTATTATTTATCTCTTTAAAAATAATGGTTAGCAAACATAGGAGCAGGCTTACAGAAAAATAAATATTCATTTTGTGGTTTTACGGAAAGTTAAACATTCAAAATATTACAGCAACGCTAGACTTGAAACAAACTGATTACGGGCTTCAAACAAGGCTAACCCTGACTGTGTGCAGGCCTCGGTCCCGCCAAATAAAAGTCCTGAGAAAAATCTGTGTGCAGGCCTCAGTCCCGCCAAATAAAAGTCCTGAGAAAAATCTGTGTGCAGGCCTCAGTCCCGCCAAATAAAAGTCCTGAGAAAAATCTGTGTGCAGGCCTCAGTCCCGCCAAATAAAAGTCCTGAGAAAAATCTGTTTGCAGGCCTCAGTCCCGCCAAATAAAAGTCCTGAGAAAAATCTGTTTGCAGGCCTCAGGCGTCCAAAAAACAGGTCCTGAAAAAATGGTATCCCCCACTGACCTAGTACCCACAGTTCTAGATGCTGGTGGTGGCAAAGGCCACTTGTAAAATTCTGGCAATGCATATTTATGGATTATTCCACTGATTATTTGGGACACATTATGGACTTTTCAAAATTAACTTTTTTGGGATATCAGTACATTCAATACACAATTATTCACTGTACTTGGTGAATGTCACTTATAGTAATCGATAGTCATTGTCACAGTTGTGATTATAGGGTTTTACTATATACCAAGCAAAGATCAAGGGCGCTGCAAATATGTATACACGTGTGTGTGTCCTGCTTTCATCTGATTCCACTACGTGACGAGATTTGCGCCATTGATACCGGCACGTGGGGGGATCTGGGTCAACGCGAGGGGTAACAAAACCTGCAGTTGCGGAATCCACGTGTAGATCTGGTTGCAGCAAATACAAGTTTTTTGGACGTGGATGAGAGGAGACACTTTTCTCCCAACATATGTCAAAAAGATTCAAGATTCCTTTAATATTGAGATTCTTTGGATATTATAGATTTTTTTTTAATAATTATTACACTTTTGGCACATACATTTTCATGGAAATATTTTCTCCAAAGTCACACATTTGATTTTAATTACGGAGCTCTTAATTTTTTTTTATCTCAGTTTATTGTATTTTACATCATATAGCGATGGTATTTTTGCTGCCAAATATATAGGACAATTTATACATTTCCGGGGTGCATAAATGGGTATATTTTCCAATAAAATGTTTTGGTGTCTATGTTGAATGTGCTTTATGAGGGCAGATGTGAGGTGTGTCACCTCCTCTTCCTTTGTCACTATCTTATCAGACACAGTGCACAGTGTAGTTGCTGAGGATTGTACTGTGCCTGCCACAAGGGAATATATTCCCACACCCAGGATTTCAGTGAGGGGAGAGGTAGACTAGACCTTCTTCTTCTCCTTCAGAATCACCTTCACTGGCTGGGGCAGGTAATGGTGCTGCCTCAGAATCAGCTCTAGAACTAGGACCAGCAGTAGAAGGCAAGTGGATCCTGTCTTAGTCTCACCATTCCCATGGTGGCCACTGTGGTCTGTGTCACACTAGCCTGCTCATAATCAATATCTCATCAGTCTGTCAATAGGATCAATGTGTCACTGTCATCAGTATTATGAACATCACATCAATATGTCAGTGGTATCAGTACCATCAATATGTTACTGAAGACAATATCACATAAAGATGTCACTTACCTCAACACCACATCTATATGTCATTGATATCAATATCCGCAGTATCACCTCAGTATGTCAGTTTCTGTTTCACACAATGTGGAACACAGGAACTATGGGGTCAAGTATCCTCCAGCTAAGAGTGCAGGGCATTTGCTTTAGAAGGCTCTCTCAAGGCTGAGACTCCCTCCCTACTCCATTTTATCCTCAGTTTTAAAAGTGACCTCAAAGAACATGGATCAGGGCAAAGATTTTCTCTTAGCCTTGTTTTTGCTGTTACCTGTAGGATGGGGCTGTGTAATCCCCCATTATACGTGATCCTATCTTTGGTCTGCATTGTTCCAGTTCAGACTGTGCAGGACCTGGGTGTGTGAGAGGATGCACTATAAGCATTTTCCTCTCATTTCTGCCAGAACAGGACATGAATATATACATAGGCGCCTGAAGACTGAAGAGGACAAGATCTCCAGTATTTATAGTGCACAGGTCCTGGGAGAACCTCCGTTCTATTTGTCTAGTAGTCACATTCTCTCTATCTGTGGTTATATCGCTAGATGTACACTTTGCTCTTCTTCACTTCTGTCTGTCCCTTTATTCCTCCTTTCCTTTCAGGAGGGGATTTTGCTTAAATATCCCTCAGTTTGGTAAAAAAAAAAATTGTTCTGGGTCCATAGCGCCTTTAAGCCTTTCAGTACTTTTATGCAATTTCTTTATGTCCTGTATTCCTTATTAACGGGTCTCCTCACTATGAGCACAAAGGAGATGTGCAAGTCTAAGACTACCAAGGCTTCAGAGGTCCCCACCTTTAACCCTTTGCTCCCCATGTCAGATTAGTCTTCTTAGGGACTCCTTTGGTACTTTAATTTCCTCTTTCTCTGTGACCCCTACACAGCTTCCGGGGCCTCTTCATCTGAACAGGAGATTGCATTTGTTAAGACCCTAATTTCTTGTGTGAGTAGTATACCTTCATCCATTCAAGGGATGCTCGAGTCTTGGACTCAGGACTTTCCTGTTCTCCCTAAGAGACATTATAGCCATTTTGCTGGGGGGGAAGGGTTTTTTTTTCCTGGAAGGGGATGAGGAAGGGGCAGGACAATTTGGATTAGTCTTCCAGGCTTGGGGATTCTTTTGAGGAAAACCCTGACTCCTGTTGAGGATACTAATCGTGCCATTCTGGAAACCATGAAGATCTCCGAGTCCTCAGACTCCAATTCATTATCTCCTGATATTTTTAAGAGAAGCAAAAGCAAGGCTTTTCCCTCCTGTTCCTTTGTTCCTCCTGGAGGAATGGATGGTGCCTTATGAGAGACTGTGTCACGGTTTACAAGCGTTTGGCTTCAGAGAGGTAAATTAGGTTTTTGTGGTCGGTTAAAATCAAGATAGGAGCTTTAGTAGCTTCAAGCAGATGCCTCCATTCTTTCAAGGCCAGGACAATAGCCAGTAATTCTCTGTCCCCAATCTGGTGTAGCATTTCAGCTTTGGACAGTTTCTTAGAAAAGAACCCACATGGACGTAGGGCCTCACCAGGAGCTGAGCGCTGGGACAGCAAAGCGCCCACTCCGACTTTCGATGCATCCACCTCCTGGGTAAAGGGCAGGGAGGGGTTGGGATGCTCCAATATGGGACCTGCCGTGAAGGCTGCCTTGAGCTTTTCAAAAGCCAGAATAGCCGGTTGTGATCACTCCGAGGTTTTCGCCCCTTTACAAGTCATGTCCGTCAGGGGTTTTACAATGGTAGAGAAATTCTTAACGAGGGTCGATCTCTGATTCTGGTATCCATTCGAATACAAAAGTCAATCAGCCTGTCCAAATCGTTAGGTAGATCGCGAGCTGCGATCTCATCTTTCATAGTGTCACTGAGCCCTTGAAAAAAAATAGCCATCAGGGCCTCGTTATTCCAGTCTACTTCGGCTGCCTGGGTACAAAACTGTATTACATAGTTGCCCACAATGCGATTATCCTGCCGCAGGGTCATAAGGTGCTTGGATGCCAAGACCACATGGCCTGGCCTATCAAAGACTTATTTAAATGATTTCACAAATTCAAAGAAATTGTGAATAATGGGTTTATTCGTCTCCCATAGCGGATTGGCCCATGCCAGCGCCCTGCCCGTCAGGAGGGATATAAGGAAACCAACTTTACTATGCTCAGTAGGAAAGGCATCTGGTACTAACTAGAAATATATGGCCAGCTGTTTAAGGAAATCACAACTATCAGGATCCCCCCCATAATGTTGTGGGAGCTGAGCGGAGCCCATCAACCTCTTGACCATGCCTGCGTCAGGAGAGGTTGGAACCACTGGTGCTTGGGAGGTCTCGAGGCTAGAAGTGCGCTGCAAAACCATCTGCATGGCCAAAGACAACTGATCAAGTCATTGACTCAGTGTCTCCATCCTTTCCAGGATGCTTTGAAAGACTGCATTACTATCACCGTCTGAACTCATGACCGTACTGTCACGGTTTACCAATAACGTTCAGGAGTCAGTACGGTATAGTTAAATGCAAAATTTATTAAAAATAGAAAAGTAGAGCACAGAATATACACAAGTAGCAAGCAGAGGGTTACAAGCCAGTGAGCACTGATATCAGGAATAGTAGCCTGCAAAGTTTGACCTCTCTGCTGGAGACTAGGCCTCAGCCACTGGTAGTCTCTGCAGGAACAGGAACACTGGGTCTTGATATTAAAAAATAGTAGTGAAAAAGAGAACCCTGTATAAATAGCACTCAAATCCTCAAAAAACCTCCTCAAGTGTACTAATGTCAGGACATAATTAAAATGTAACTTTTATTATTATAACAAAATAAAATATATTCAAATCGCTAAGTCTCATAAAAATAGGGATAATAAATCCAAGAAGGCTATATATGTCTATATGACACAATGGTATAATGATGAAATTATTCAGAAACATCTGATAATAGGTAGGAGTGAGAGATCATAAATACTCCAATAATCAAAGAAAAAAGTAATACCAAAAAGTACTAGCCTAAAAGTATATATCCCTAAACAGACTCATATCTCGTCTGTATAAACTCAAAACAGATACAATGTCTGTGAATAGTATGCGATCGCTAATACTGAGGAACAATGTGGCGAGTGAGTGAGATGATTGCTACAATCAAAATTGCACACGGAGTCGCCAGAGTAAAGCGGTCAAAACAAAACGGGTGAAACAGGGGAGAGAACTGACTCAGTTCTAGCTCCCCGGCATCATCCGCATACAGCACAGACCTACAGCTAAACTGGAGACAGAGGCTGGGTAAAGCAACACACGCCGACGTGCGTTTCGTCGGCACTTCTTCCGGGCAATGTTGCAAACCTTTTTATTTTTTTATTTATTTTTTTTTATTCTTTCAAATACTAATGATAAAAATAATTGATTGTATTTATCTAACATCCTAAGGTAGTATTATGTATGTCTTCGCATAGACATAAACCGTTAGATTATATACTATGTGATGTATATATAGCATTAAAAATCAACCAAACAGTACAAATACTAATGATAGAAAGAATTGATTGTGTTTATCTAACATCTTAAGGTAGTATTATGTATATCTCCGCATAAACATAAACCGTTAGATTATATACCATGTGATGTATAAGATTAGAAGTACTAGGGTTCTATAAGTGGACACTTAAGGTCCACTCCTCATTAAGACCAAAAGGGGTCATACAGTTCAAAAGAAAAATCCAACGATTTTCATTCTTAAGAAGAGCATGGTTATAATCCCCACCTCTGATTCCCAATTTTACTTGTTGGAGTCCCCATGCTCTTAAAGCGGCTGGGTTGGAATCATGGTGGGACAGAAAATGTTTTGCCACTGATGTTAGTTGTTTTGTGATGTTACTACTTTCCTGTGGAGCCCGTGAAATACTGGTTGCATGTTCTCTTATTCTGATTTGAAGTTTTCTCATAGTCTTGCCCACATATCTTAGACCACATGGACATTCCAAACAATAAATCACTGCCTTTGATTGGCAAGTAATGAAATCTTGAATCAACATTGCCCGGAAGAAGTGCCGACGAAACGCACGTCGGCGTGTGTTGCTTTACCCAGCCTCTGTCTCCAGTTTAGCTGTAGGTCTGTGCTGTATGCGGATGATGCCGGGGAGCTAGAACTGAGTCAGTTCTCTCCCCTGTTTCACCCGTTTTGTTTTGACCGCTTTACTCTGGCGACTCCGTGTGCAATTTTGATTGTAGCAATCATCTCACTCACTCGCCACATTGTTCCTCAGTATTAGCGATCGCATACTATTCACAGACATTGTATCTGTTTTGAGTTTATACAGACGAGATATGAGTCTGTTTAGGGATATATACTTTTAGGCTAGTACTTTTTGGTATTACTTTTTTCTTTGATTATTGGAGTATTTATGATCTCTCACTCCTACCTATTATCAGATGTTTCTGAATAATTTCATCATTATACCATTGTGTCATATAGACATATATAGCCTTCTTGGATTTATTATCCCTATTTTTATGAGACTTAGCGATTTGAATATATTTTATTTTGTTATAATAATAAAAGTTACATTTTAATTATGTCCTGACATTAGTACACTTGAGGAGGTTTTTTGAGGATTTGAGTGCTATTTATACAGGGTTCTCTTTTTTCTAGTGAGCTCTTTTTCACTA
Organism: Rhinophrynus dorsalis; assembly: GCA_037306005.1. NCBI lineage: Eukaryota > Metazoa > Chordata > Amphibia > Anura > Rhinophrynidae > Rhinophrynus > Rhinophrynus dorsalis. Next base: position 292,783 of record JBBDGT010000115.1, on the reverse strand, counting down.
CTATTTTTTAATATCTGATATCCCCCTGGAGCACCTATTGATTCTCACTCCTTCCATAGTGTTACAATTTTTGTCTCTTCGTGTTTTTTTGAGTGCGTGGTTTGTTGTATATACACTGGGTCTTGATCCAACAAACTGAGAGTACTGACTCACGCCTGCAGTCAGTAGGGAGCAATATCTGACTCACGCCTGCACTCAGTATAAGGAAAGGGATACCTCACTCACGCCTGCAGTCAGTAGGGAGCGATATCTGACTCACGCCTGCAGTCAGTATAAGGAAAGGGATACCTCACTCATGCCTGCAGTCAGTATCGGAGCTAGTCTACCAGACCCCAGGTCCGCACTAGATTGTACAAGGAACAAGCATAAGAATAGTCAGACAGAGCCACAAATCAGCACCAGAGGGGATAGTCAGACAAGCCAGGTCATACACAGTTTAGGTAGTCAGCCAGAGCTACAGGTCTGCACCAGGTTGGGTGTCCACTATAGGGATAGACAAAAGAATAGTCAGACAGAGCCACAGGTTAGCACCAGGTTGGATGGAAGACTAGCCAGGTCATTCACAGAGCCTAAGGTAATAGAACTGCTATGAACAACAATGCAAGGGCAACTGAGTCAGGACTCAGGGTGCCTTTTAAACCCCTCCACAGGAAGTAGGAGGAGCAGCTCAGAGGAAGGAAGTAGGTAGGAGGAGACTACAGGAAGCATGGCACATAAAACAGAGGCCTGCTGTATGCTTGAAGCCTCGCACCTGTAGATGACACTGAAAACAAGGTAAGCTGTAACAGACTGGTCTTTCCCAGATGCATCTCTGTCTTATATACTTTTAATACTGATGCCTTAGTGCAGTGGCCTTCCTCTCCCCCATCAGTAAATCCTCTAATTTCTTGCCTTTCCAAGCTTACAGCTTTACCAGTCCTTGATGCAGCAGCACTTAAGGACCAGGCAGATAAGCACCTGGATTCCCTTGCAGCTTCTGGTTCTGCTTTACATCCCTCCTTTGTGATTGCTTAGATGACTAGGGCCATTGCTGTTTGGGGGGGGGGGATCAGCTGTTGAATGCTGTCCATGCAGACTCGCCTAAAGAGGAAGATGTTCTGTTCTCTAAGATCCTTGAAGCTAATGCATACATTACAGAAGTGGCCTTTGATGCCGTCAGATTTACTGTTAAGGCCTCAGCATTTTCTGTTTCTGCACATTATACTCCATGGCTAAAGATTTAGTCGACTGACTAGCCTTCCAAGAAGCCTCTGGTGTCTCTTTCATTCGTGTGCAAGAAGTTTTTTGGCCCAGAACTGGAGAAGATTATTAGCCATGGCACTGGCGGCAGTCCATTTTGCCAAATTCCCCACATGGGAACTGCAACTGAAGATTATCAGGAATTTGTCCAGGTGGCAGTGTTATCTCCTCCATGTCATGTCTCTGTCTGACTGGGTGAAGTTAAATCTTCATTAGTGGTCCCATCTGCCAATGGGACAGCCACTGGTCATTCCAAATTGAGTAATATTCACAACTGATGCCAACTTGTTGGGCTGAGGATCCACCCTGTGTTTTCTAATGGCCCAGGGTCTTTGGACCAAGCCTTCTGTCCTTCAACATGCTGGAGTTCTGGGAAAGTCACCCTCCTGGTATCACCAGTGTTTATCAAGTCCAACAATACAATGGCCGTGGCATACCTCAACCACGCTTTGGTCTGAATTTTAGCTGATCTTCATGTAGTTGGAGGCCGACATACTAGCTCTGTACCTTCCACATTCCAGGGGTAGACATCAATGGCAGACTTTCTCAATAGCCACCATCTGGATCCCAGAAATTGGGAGCTCAATCAGATAGTGTTCAAATCTATAGTTCTTCTATGGGATCCTCCAACTGTGGACCGAATGGCTTCTCAATTGTAACATAGTAAATTAGGTTGAAAAAATATACAAGACCATCAAGCTCAACCTTTGCCTCATAACCCAGAGACATGAGGATCATATAGCTTACCTGCTGCCAAATAAGTTAGTCTTTATCAGACCTTCATGTTTTGCCTACTAATAAAAACAGTATAACCCTGTATGTTTCGTTTTGAAAGAAATGTATCTAATCTCTTAAAAGTATCCACTGTATCTGCCATAACTACATACTTGGGCAAGGAATTCCATAATCTAACAGCGTTTACTGTAAAAAACCCTTTCCACTACTGAAGTTGAAATTCCTCTAATCTCAAGGGGTGTCCCCATGGTTATTTGATCAGGCCTTGGAATGAATAGCTCACCAGAGAGATCCTTCTATTCACCTCTCATATACTTGTACATTGTGAGGTACACCTGTTTTGTGCCAGATGCAAGGACCCCCTTGCAGTGGACTTAATGGTCATCCAGTGGCATTTCCCTGTGGCGTATGTTGGTCCTCCATTCTATTTTATTCCCAGGGTGTTGATGAAAGTCAGGATGGTGTGGGCTTATCCGATTATGGTCCTGCTGGGCCTGGCATTTGAATCTTCTCAATTTATCCTTACAGAACCATTTCAGTTCCCTCTGCTTCCAGACCTCTTGGCTCAGGGTCCTCTGGGCCGCCCAGAGGTGGAGAATCTGGCTTTAACAGCTTGGCTCTTGAAGCTAGCATCTTGTGGAAGAAGGATTTGCTGACTCTGTCATTGCAACTATGATGAAGGCTTACAAGCTGGTTTCATCAAAAATGTACCATAGGGCGTGGTCCTTGTTTCATAAGTGGTGTGAAGACATGGATGGCTACCGCGCCCTTTTCATCTTCGGTTTTCTTGGCCTTTCTTCAGGAGGGTGTGCAGAAAGGGCTTAGCCATAGCTCTAATAAAGTCCAGATTTTGTCTCTATCTGTGCTTTTTCAGAGACATATTGTTTTATTGCAGGATATGCAAACCTTTTATCAAGGTGTGGCTCATACCTACCCAGTGTTTTTGGATCTCAGTCCTGTGTGGGACTTGAACTCAGTTATATAAGTACTACAGAAGGGTCCTTTTCAGCCTCTGTTGTCAGTTTACCTGCGGTTCTTAACTCTTAAAACAGTTTTCCTACTGGCAGTGGTGTCTGTTCGGTGTGTGTGTCCAGACTGACGCCTGATTCTGATTCTCATTTCAATCATTCTTGATGACCAGGCTGCTTCTAAGGTGACAGTGGCTTCTTGAATTAAGGCAACCATTCACCAGGCATATGGTATCAGGTAGGAGCCTGTGCCTTTCAGGGTCGTGGCCACCAGATCAGTGGATGCACAAGAATCCCATTATCCTCAATTTGTCATTGATATCAATATCGTCAGTAACACAATATGCTACTGATATCAATGCCACTTCAATATGTCACTGATATCAAGATCAAAACAATGTTACTGATATCAATGCCACTTCAATATGTCACTGATATCAAGATCAAAACAATGTTACTGATATCAATGTCACTGATATAAACATAACATGACATCAGTGTGACGGGTATCAAAATGATGTCACTGACATCAATATCACATTAATATGTCACTGGCATCAATATAACATCATCAATATGTCACCGATTTCAACATCATCAAAATGTCACAGATATCAATGTCACATCAATATGTCACTGATACATAAGAGCTGTTGGTGGGGGTGTATCACGGTGCCCGTGATCCTTATCTGTCACTCTTGGTTGTGGGTGCTCTCATTGGCTGAGCTGGTTTGGCCCGCCCATTGTGGTCTTTTTATAGCTGGCCTTTGGCACCTGTCAGGTGCCCTTTCGTGGTGTTCCTGAGCCAGTGTTGATGTTGCTGTGTTCCTGCTTCCTGTGTACCGATTTGGCCTGTTTGACTACGCTCCTTGTTTCCTGCTCCGTGATCTGACCCGGCCTGGCTGACGTTCCTGCTTTGTGATCTGACCCGGCTTGTCTGAGAATCCTGCTCCGTGACTGACCCGGCCTGGCTGACATTCCTGCTCCGTGACCTGAACCGGCTCGTTGCTGACCCTGCCTCTGTTCCTGCCGCTGCTGCTTGGTGTTTCCTAGGCGACATTCTGACTTCCGCTGTGCTTGTGGCAGGGCTGATCGTGTCTTAGCCTCCGTTAACACTTGCAGAGCCGTGCCTCTGTTCGCTGAGCCTCCATTAACACTTGTAGAGCTGTTATCTCTGTTCCCTGAGCCTCCATTTACACTTGCAGAGCTGTGTCTCCATTCCCTGAACCTCCGTTAACACTTGCAGAGCCGTTGTCTCCATTCACTGAGCCTCCATTTACACTTGCAGAGCTGTGTCTCCATTCCCTGAGCCTCCAGTAACACTTGCAGAGCCGTTGTCTCCGTTCACTGAGCCTCCATTAACACTTGCAGAGCCGTTGCCCTGAGTCTTCCTCTACACTTGCTAAGCCGGTTACCTTGCAGAGCCTATGTATAGGGCGGTGGCTCTTTCTTGCAGTGCAGTTGGTCTCCGTTACCGCGCCCGCGGGAGGCGCTATTGGCTCAAGCTCTTACCGTGATTAGTCTCTGTTACACGCCCGTGGGGGCTATTGGCTCTAGTATCTTCGCTCTTGCAGTGATATTAGTCTCCGTTAAACGCCTGTGGGGGCTATTGGCTCTAGCTCTTGCAGTGTAGTTTGTCTCCGTTGCTACGCCCGTGGGGGCTATTGGCTCTAGCTCTTGCATGTGGTTATCTCCGTTGCAACGCCCATGGGGGCTTGTGGCTCTAGCTCAACTCTAGCAGAGTATTTGGCCTCAGTTCCTGTTCTGCCTAGCAGCAATCTCTGTTCAATAGACTGATGGTGTTGTTTCATCTGCACCACTTGCTGCTCCATTACCACCTTAGGTGTGTCAAACAGCACAACAGAGACTGATTGATTTACATGTACTTTAACCATTGAGTACCCTTATGTTTCTGTGCCTGTCCTGTGACAGTATATTTATTTCCTCTGTATACTGGGCCTAAGAAGGCATCTGTAAGCCATTGTTCTTTCTATTATTCTGAATTGCCTATAGAGGGCGGTCTTTCTTGTTTTATTAATAAAACTGTGTTTTATTCTAACCTGCTGGTCTGAGTGTCCTACAATACCGTTACAGGGTGGGAGGTGAATTGCTGTAGATCAATGACTTTGCTAAAACAAAACTGGTACTAAGAGTTTCCCCTTCTGCTGACTCACATGTGAGTGACCTGATGCCCTCCAGTTGTTGTGCACTACAACTTTCCTCACCCCCATCCATTTAATGATGATGGGAACGGTAGTCTGCAACAGATGGAGGATTTCAGAGTACCCACCCCTGCGCCAAAGCAATATTTCATTTCTTTTCTTGAACTGTAGGCCATTATCTGAAACCCCTTTATCCCTATGGGGTGTCAAACATTAACCCTTTCTTTTGCCACAGATATGCCTTGTCACGGAGATATTCCAACACATTAGTCAAATCCAGTATAATCTTACTCTATTGACCGTCTCCGTCTGTTGGTCTAGATAAAAGGTGGTACCATGTTAACCAAGCAGGAGACTGGTAAAGGGGTAATTTTAACTCTACCAGCCTCCTATCAGTCTCTCTCAGTGTTGGTATTGGGAGGCAGCAGTGAGTGCAGTGCAGAAAGGCTCACGTGGGTGCCACAGGGTTTGAGCAGGAACAGAACTTTTATTAACAGGAACAATTAAACCAGTGATTCCCAAACAGGGGGCAGGACGCTTTGTTCTGTATTGTCAAAGTAATTGCTGTCCTACATTTGGGAAAGGCTGGTTCAGAGAATAGCTGTAAATAGTGGAGTCTGCCAGTTTATGCTCTAGATCAGTGTATCTCCATAAATAGTGTCCATGTAGGAACCCCAGCCTGGAACTCCTTCTATCCCATCCTTGTAGGAACCCCAGCCTGGAACTCCTTCTATCCCATCCTTGTAGGAACCCCAGCCTGGAACTCCTTCTATCCCATCCTTGTAGGAACCCCAGCCTGGAACTCCTTCTATCCCATCCTTGTAGGAACCCCAGCCTGGAACTCCTTCTATCCCATCCTTGTAGGAACCCCAGCCTGGAACTCCTTCTATCCCATCCTTGTAGGAACCCCAGCTGGGGACTCCCCTTGTAGTCTGAAATTAAATCTCACCCATAGAATAACATAGGAACTGGAGAGTTTATCTCAATGGAGGTTATCTACTCTTTATCACACCTTAGTACATCTCTCCTGTAGTCTATAACTAAATCTCTCCTATAGAATAACATAGGAACTGGAGAGTTTATCTCACTGGAGAAGTTATCTCCTCGTTATCACACCTTAGTACATCTCCCCTGTAGTCTATAACTAAATCTCTCCTATAGAATAACATAGGAACTGGAGAGTTTATCACACTGGAGAAGTTATCTCCTCTTTATCACACCTTAGTACATCTCCCCTGTAGTCTATAACTAAATCTCTCCCATAGAATAACATAGGAACTGGAGAGTTTCTCTCACTGGAGAAGTTATCTCCTCTTTATCACACCTTAGTACATCTCTCCTGTAGTCTATAACTAAATCTCTCCTATAGAATAACATAGGAACTGGAGAGTTTATCTCACTGGAGAAGTTATCTCCTCGTTATCACACCTTAGTACATCTCCCCTGTAGTCTATAACTAAATCTCTCCTATAGAATAACATAGGAACTGGAGAGTTTATCACACTGGAGAAGTTATCTCCTCTTTATCACACCTTAGTACATCTCCTCTGTAGTCTATAACTAAATCTCTCCTATAGAATAACATAGGAACTGGAGAGTTTATCTCACTGGAGAAGTTATCTCCTCTTTATCACACCTTAGTACATCTCCCCTGTAGTATATAACTAAATCTCTCCCATAGAATAACATAGGAACTGGAGAGTTTATCACACTGGAGAAGTTATCTCCTCTTTATCACACCTTAGTACATCTCCTCTGTAGTCTATAACTAAATCTCTCCCATAGAATAACATAGGAACTGGAGAGTTTATCTCACTGGAGAAGTTATCTCCTCTTTATCACACCTTAGTACATCTCCTCTGTAGTCTATAACTAAATCTCTCCTATAGAATAACATAGGAACTGGAGAGTTTATCTCACTGGAGAAGTTATCTCCTCTTTATCACACCTTAGTACATCTCCCCTGTAGTATATAACTAAATCTCTCCCATAGAATAACATAGGAACTGGAGAGTTTATCACACTGGAGAAGTTATCTCCTCTTTATCACACCTTAGTACATCTCCTCTGTAGTCTATAACTAAATCTCTCCCATAGAATAACATAGGAACTGGAGAGTTTATCTCACTGGAGAAGTTATCTCCTCTTTATCACACCTTAGTACATCTCCTCTGTAGTCTATAACTAAATCTCTCCCATAGAATAACATAGGAACTGGAGAGTTTATCTCACTGGAGAAGTTATCTCCTCTTTAGCACACCTTAGTACATCTCCCCCGTAGTCTATAACTAAATCTCTCCCATAGAATAACATAGGAACTGGAGAGTTTATATCACTGGAGAAGTTATCTCCTCTTTATCACACCTTAGTACATCTCCCCCGTAGTCTATAACTAAATCTCTCCCATAGAATAACATAGGAACTGGAGAGAGTTTATCACACTGGGGAAGTTATCTCCCCTTTATCACACCTTAGTACATCTCCCCTGTAGTCTATAACTAAATATCTCCCATAGAATAACATAGGAACAGGAGAGTTTATCTCACTGGAGAAGTTATCTCCTCTTTATCACACCTTAGTACATCTCCCCTGTAGTCTATAACTAAATCTCTCCCATAGAATAACATAGGAACAGGAGAGTTTATCTCACTGGAGAAGTTATCTCCTCTTTATCACACCTCAGTACATCTCCCCTGTAGTCTATAACTAAATCTCTCCCATAGAATAACATAGGAACTGGAGAGTTTATCTCACTGGAGAAGTTATCTCCTCTTTATCACACCTTAGTACATCTCCCTCTGGGGAGTGGAGAACCTCTGTATTTGTTGGATTTACTCAATAGTAATAAATGTTCTCCGGTACCTTAGAGAGCTCTCATGGGCCTCAAAACTTTACTACTGGAACTGAAAATTCTCTCACTGGAATTAGCCGGTGCAAATTAACTTAATGTGCACTACAACATTTTCAGGAGAATTTTCAAATTCAAACTTATCTGTAAAACGCACATAGACTGCCAGCGCGTTTTGTTGTCCCAAACATAGAAAAGTCTTAGGATTTAAAATATATCATTTGCATTCAAGAGGTTATCAGAGAGCAAACAGTAACTTGGAATTCCCTAATACCTATATTTCTTCTCTCTTTGTCAGACCTTCAGGACGATCCGGAGGCGTCACTGTTACCCACCGACATGGAAGCGGTGGCTTTTTTACCTCTGCCCTGGGACTCTCATTGCCAGTTCAGCTGTGGCGATCTACGCCTTTGTTGAAACAGAAGAAAACTATTTCTACATCCACAGCATCTGGCACATGCTGATTGCAGGCAGTGTTGGGTTCCTTCTTCCCCCACGTGCCAAACCTGATGGGCGAGTGGCACCACTGACCCGGAGAAAGGGCTGTGGATACCAGCTGTGTGTCAATGAGCAGGAGGAACTGGGCTTGGTGGACCCTGGATCTGTTTCTATCAACAGCATCTGCACCAGTTGACACAGAAGCCAAACGGAAGGAGGGTGGACATGCAGAAATCACTGGGACAGACCAAAATGGCTGGTTCTTTACTAGTCACTCCTGATTTATTGAAATGTAGAGTCTGTTGGACTTAAATGGACTTGAAGTTTCCCACTGATCACTGGAAAGGGAACTAACTGGACACTAAGTGGGACTGTACACTTGGGCATTGGCTTCAAGGCTGTTTTCTCGTTACATGAAGAATGGATTGTTTCTTTCTTACAGAATGATCAGAATTACCTCTTCCAGGACACTAAACACAACCTCGTGCATTACTATTTTCTTGATATGGGAATAAACTCAGTGGATGACTTTGACCTTGTTAAACGGACTGTAAAGAAGACTGAGCATAAGTGTGACCTTGAACTAGAGAATAAATGAACAAGAGACAGTCAGAGGGCATGTGTGACCAGAGGACTCATGGACGGCAGGACGGAGTGAATGTGAGATTGATATAGGACACTAGGACACATTTCGAGGGCATGTGTGACCTTGAAATAGAGGACTCATGGACAAAAGGACAGGGTGTGTGTGAGGTTGATATATGACAACAGGAAAAAGTCAGAGGGCATGTTTGACCTTGAAATAGAGGACTCATGGAAGGCAAGACTGGGTGTATGTGAGGTTGATATATGACACTAGAACACAGTCAGAGGACATGGGTAAGCTTTGTATAGAGGACTCGTGGACAGGAGAGCCAAAGGAGATTTGTGAGCTTGGTATAAACCAGTGGTTCTCAAACCTGTCCTCAGAGCCCACCGACAGGTCAATACTTGGTTATTCCTAGTGAATCTGTCATAGGCTAAGTCCTTTTAATTAACTAATTTAGGGTCAAGCAGAGAAATTCTCACGCCCAGGCCTGTTATTCCCTGAGGACAGGTTTGAGAACATTGTATATATAGGATGAGGACAGTCAGAGGGTGAGTGTGAGTTTGGAAGGGAAAAGCAACCAAATGAGTTAATGGAATGGAGGAACTGAACAGTGACTGGCCAAACCTGATTTATTTACTACTGAAAAAGGGGGCTAAGTGGGCATCTTATTAAACTGTACTGTATCTGCAGATAACTAGGGGCAGAGGCGATTCAAGGTGTTTTGGGGCCCTAATTTACATGGTGCCCCCTTAACTGCCATATTGGTATTTCTAATATCACATTCCCACCTGATTTTGTTTACATGCGGTAGCAGTACTGTACAGGCAGTGCAGGTCCTCTGACAAAATGGAGGACGTTCTGCTTATATTATAGTGCCACCACTGATTAGGGGCCACTTGTTACCAGGAGGTTTTGAATTCAGAAGGAGAACAGGTTCTTACATTAAGGGCTGTTACATTTTGTGGTATTTTCTAATGGTATGTTGATGGCGGGTACCATGGATACATTTAAGGGGGCATACGGGTTACACTGTATGTTAGTACATTAAATAGCAGGTTGCTCTGTTTATGTGAAACATCCATCTTGGTGGCAGAAAAGATTATTTCATTATTTTATTTATTTATTTTTGGTTTTCTGTGATATATTGTGGAAACGGTTATGAATTTTGAACCTATGGAACATGGTCAAGAAGATAAAGGATGAATGAGCTTAATAAAGACACATGGACAGAAAGTCAAAGAGTGTGTAGACTTCTTATAGATACCAAGACACCTGAGGCCATTTAAGGCCCTCATACATAGTCGGTCTGACCCATTATACCAATTTAATATTGCCCTTCACAAAACAATGTTAGTGGACCCCTGATATAGGAAACACACAGACAGACAGAGGGTAAGTGTGGTCTGAAAGGGATAGTAATAGTTCGTTGTATCTTTATTTTATTTTCTAGGCATTAAAAAAACATGAAGAACGATATAAGTCTTATCTCTCATACCTTTATGGTTTGAGAGATATTCACAAGCAAAGTTTCCCCTCCCGCCCCTTTTACCTAGTGTAAACGATCTCTTCTCAGATATGGAATCCAGTCCATAGACCAGACAGATAACAGCAAGGGACAATCTTCTTCCTATGAGAACAATGAAAGTCCTGCCCCTTTTACCTAGTGTAAGCCATCTCTTCTCAGATGTGGAATCCAGTCCATAGACCAGACAGATAACAGAAGGGGACAATCTTCTTCCTATGAGAACAATGAAAGCCCTTCACCCTTGACAAGTTTTTCAGGTTTTACCCTTATCTTAATTGAAGATTGTCCCTCTCTGCAGTCTACCTGGGCACCTCCCTTCTGATCTGGCTGAACAGTGTTACATCAGTAAAAGGGGTGGGAGGGGGACACTTTATCATTGAATTACTCTTGAACTACAAGAGTTGAATTGAAATAACATTCTCCAAAGTCCAAATACTATGATGATTAATTACAGCTGCTTTTAGTATGAAACATTACTATCCCTTAATAATAAAGAGGACACATGGGTCAGGAAGACAAGTTGAGTATGAGCTTGATATAGAGGACACATAGACTAAAATCCAGTTGGGTTTAGGAATGACTTTGATATAAGGTTCTCACAGACAGGAAGACAGGTTGAGTGTGACACATATATATATAGAGTGTGAGTGAGGACACAGTGAGTCAAAGGATAAGTCTGAGCCTGATACAGAGGAGAGGAAGCAAATCAGGGGCTTGGCATGAACTTGATATAGTTTCCAAGCCATGCTGCTCTAGGCACCCAAAAGGTGCAGGTGAGTAAGGATCTTCATGCTGGAGCACAGGTACGAAATTATTGGATCTTTCATTCTCATTGGATCACCCATGTACAGGGAGGGCAATCTTTAGAACATGGACTGATAGAGTTACCTGATGACTGCAGCTATGAAACGCTCATAAAGAGGACACACACAACTGAAGATAATTGGAGTGGGGGAACTTGATATAGAATACATGAGGATAGGAACAAGCTTCATATAGAGAACAAGTGGAGAGGAAGCCGCTCAGGGATTGTAAATGACAAGTGGATGGGAAGCCATTTCAAGATAGAAATTAGCTTGATATGCCAACTGGGGATGTAATGAGCTTAATGTAGAGGACATATGGACTGAAGGCCAATCAGGAGGTAGCAATGAGCTTGATATAGAGGTCAAGCAGAAAGGAAGACTATCAAGAGGTGGGGAGTTACTTGATGTAGGGGACACATAGACTGGAAGCCAATCTGGGTAGGAATGAGCTTGATATAGTCGACCCATTAACAAGAAGCCAATCAAGGGGTGAGAACGTGCTTCATGTTGAGGATACTCAGACAGGAAGCCAATTGGGGGGTAGAATGACCTTGATATAGATGGCACATTAACAAGAAGCCAATCAAGGGGTGGGAACGTGCTTCATGTTGAGGATATGCAGAAAGGAAGCCAATCGGGGGGTAGGAATAAGCTTGATATAGATGACACAATAACAGTTCCTATGTTAGAGGATACACAGACAGGAAGCCAAGAAGGGATGGAATGACCTTGATACAGAAGACAAGAAGAAATAAACAGTCAGGAGCTCACAAGGTTTATAGGTAAATGGAAATCAGAAAAAGATTCCAAAATTGTTGCATTAGTCACATTTCACAATTGCCACTATTAGAAACAACTACAGTGGCTATAATCGCCTGTGGAGGATATTATGCTGCCCACCATACATATCAATCCAATGTCCTGCTCCCAATCCATTGTCCTCAACACAGAAGAGAAAAAAACAATACAAAATAGAACAATATGGGGGAGCTTATCAACATCCAGCATAAATCTTCAAATATATTCCAAAAGAAAATTATTCTCACTTTGTGTTTAACGACTGTAAGGGATGCAGCCGGTTTATATCTTCAGGGGTTACCTGCCCCTGTTCAGAAATACTCTGGTGTAGTCCGAAACAGCCAAGAGAACGTGATCAGCTCCAGGTATATAAAAAGGTTATAGTTTAATGAAAGTCTTACTTAATCGCCTGTTTTAAGTGAGATTTCCATTAAACTATAATCTTTTTATATACCTGGAGTTGTGGAGCCGATTACATTCTCTTGGCTGATTCTGTCTACACCGGAGTATTCCTGAACAGGGGATAGAACACCGAAGATGTAAAACGGCTGCCTCCCTTACAGTCTGTTAAACACAAAGTGTGAGTAATTTCATTTTATAATATATTTGAAGATTTATGCTGGATGTTGATAAGCGCCCCCATATTTTTCTATTTTCAGTTGATCCAGAAGACACAGGAACTGGAAGATAATCAGGGGGTAGGAATGAACTTACTATAGAGAACACATGGTCAGAATGTGAATGTGAGATTGACATCAGTGACTTATAGAAGATCCACCACCCCTCAGTCCAACAGGCAGGAGACAGTAGGTCCTTCTGACAGGAGAGATGGTGAATAGAAAATGTACCACCTACGCACAGGAGAAGCTGGACTTCCAGGCTCTTCTTCCACTTAACTTCCAATTAATCACACACACACACACACACACACACACACTAGTTGGTCACTAGGACATTCCCTGGATCTTCCCATCACATCCCAGTTTTTGCAGAATAGAAGGGCTCCTGGGTTCTTTAATTACTCTATACACCCCCACATAGTCACTCTCTGTTGACGAAATGAACATGTCTTTGCTTCTTTGTAAGTGAAATTAATGGAACTAAAGTTACAAATTAGGTATTAATCATTTCCAAATGCAGTTGTTTAACCCCTTAACGACCCTTGACGTCATAGTACGTCTTGGGTTGATCTGACTGAACGAATCATATTCCTGATGAAATTTATGAATTATCTGCAGATGAATCTGGTTTACAATTAATAAGCAGTGCTAAGATACCCCTCAGCTGTATAAGATGAACTACAATGTAGCTGAGAGACCTTTGCAATGAATTGGAGACCCATCTAGAATCCAAAACCTTAAAAAGCAGCAGTGGCGTGGATAATGCCTTACCAGAAGATCTGCTCCCCTGCGAACCCTCGAGAACCATTGGGGAACACTACAGGGGTTCTGAAAAGAGATCACAAGGGCTCCCTTGTTAATCCTCCAGGAAGAGATTAAACTGCAGAATTTAAGTCTCTCAGTTAGTAACCAGCATGGAGCTGACCCCATACACCCTCTGCATCTGGACTGAACTTTCTAATTTCAGTCTCTTACCCTATGTTAGTCTTACCCCATAGACCTCTGTATCTGGGCTGAAGGCTCTCAGTTCAGTCTCTGTCCTGTGTGATGCTGTCCCCATAGACCCTCTGAATCTGGACTGCTCTCAGTTCAGTCTCTGTCCTGCATGATGCTATCCCCATAGACCTCTGTCTCTGGAGAGAAGTCTCTCAGTCCATTCTCTGTCCTGAGTGATGATGTCCCCATAGACCTCTGTATCTAGACTGAAGTCTCTCAGATCAGTCTCTTCTCTGTGTGATACTCTCCCATAGACCCTCTGTATCTGCACTGAATTCTCCAGTTCAGTCTCTGGCCTGTGTGCTGCTGTCCCCATAGACCTCTGTATCTGGACTGTAGTCTCTCAGTTCAGTCTCTGTCCTGTGTGCTGCTGTCCCCATATAGCCTCTGTATCTGGACTGAAGTCTCTTAGTTCAGACTGTCCTATGTGATGCTCTCCCCATAGACCTCTGTATCTAGACTGAAGTCTCTCAGCTCAGTCTCTGTGCTGTGCTACTGCTGTCCCCATAGACCTCTGTATCTGGACTGTAGTCTCTCAGTTCAGTCTCTGTCCTGTGCGCTGCTGTCCCCATAGAGCCTCTGTATCTGGACTGAAGTCTGTTAGTTCAGGCTCTGTCCTATGTGATGCTGTCCCCATAGACCATCTGTATCTAGACTGAAGTCTCTCAGCTCAGTCTCTGTGCTGTGCTACTGCTGTCCCCATAGACCTCTGTATCTGGACTGTAGTCTCTCAGTTCAGTCTCTGTCCTGTGCGCTGCTGTCCCATAGAGCCTCTGTATCTGGACTGAAGTCTCTTAGTTCAGGCTCTGTCCTATGTGATGCTGTCCCCATAGACCTCTGTATCTGGACTGAAGTCTCTCAATTTCAGTATCTGTCCTGAATGTTGCTGTCCCTATAGACCCTCTGTATCTGGACTGAAGTATTTCATTTAAGTGTCTGTCCTGTGTGATGCTGTCCCCATAGACCTCTGTATCGGAAAAGAAATATCTCAGAGCTCACTCTACTCTACTACTGCTTGGGTTACTAGGGCCATGGCAACTTTGTTGTCCCTTCCTTGCTGAATCAATGTTATGGTTTTGGCTGAAGCCAGTATTGGATGGAAGGTCCTACAGGCTGTAGTGCCTGTGTAGGAATCCTTCTTGTCTTTTCTCACAGTCACCTTTTTACCTTGGTGTATGTGTCTGATGACACCAGAGGTTCATGTTTTCTCCATCTCTGGAATCTTGGTGGATACCTTTGGTTGCCACATGGTTCGTGTGCATCTCAGTGGAAGAAAGATTAAAAGGATTTTTGTGTACTTACTGATAAATCCTTTTCACATAGTCCATGTGAACACAGGATCCCCTCCTGGAGAAAACACAAGTTGTTTGAGTTTCTGAGCAGGGGGTCCTTTGAGTTCTCTGGTTCAGGTGACCGCTTTCTTGCCCCACTTTGTTTCTTGATCTATACTATATTTTAAAACTAAGCATGTCTGGTGGGGGATAGAGTATGGAAGGAGACTCCACACTGTCTGACTGTCTGCCAGCCTTGTTCCCCTGTCCACTGGTAGATATAGAATAATATATACACTGTCTGCCTCTCCAGCCTTGTTCCCCTGTCCCACTGGTAGATATAGAATAATATATACACTGTCTGCCTCTCAGCCTGTTCCCCTGTCCCACTGGTAGATATAGAATACTATATACACTGTCTGCCTCTCCAGCTTTGTTCCCCTGTCCCGCTGGTAGATATAGAATACTATATACACTGTCTGCCTCTCCAGTCTTGTTCCCCTGTCCCACTGGTAGATATAGAATACTATATACACTGTCTGCCTCTCCAGTCTTGTTCTCCTGTCCACTGGTAGATATAGATTACTATATACACTGTCTGCCTCTCCAGTCTTGTTCCCCTGTCCCACTGGTAGATATAGAATAATATATACACTGTCTGCCTCTCCAGTCTTGTCTCCTGTCCCACTGGTAGATATAGAATACTATATACACTGTCTGCCTCTCCAGTCTTGTTCCCCTGTCCCACTGGTAGATATAGAATACTATATACACTGTCTGCCTCTCCAGCCTTGTTCCCTGTCCCACTGGTAGATATAGAATAATATATACACTGTCTGCCTCTCCAGTCTTGTTCCCCTGTCCCACTGGTAGATATAGAATACTATATACACTGTCTGCCTCTCCAGCCTTGTTCCCCTGTCCCACTGGTAGATATAGAATAATATATACACTGTCTGCCTCTCCAGCCTTGTTCCCCTGTCCCGCTGGTAGATATAGAATAATATATACACTGTCTGCCTCTCCAGCCTTGTACCCCTGTCCCGCTGGTAGAGATAGAATAATATATACACTGTCTGCCTCTCCAGTCTTGTTCCCCTGTCCCGCTGGTAGATATAGAATACTATATACACTGTCTGCCTCTCCAGCCTTGTTCCCCTGTCCCGCTGGTAGATATAGAATAATATATACACTGTCTGCCTCTCCAGCCTTGTTCCCCTGTCCCACTGGTAGATATAGAATACTATATACACTGTCTGCCTCTCCAGCCTTGTTCCCCTGTCCCACTGGTAGATATAGAATAATATATACACTGTCTGCCTCTCCAGTCTTGTTCCCCTGTCCCACTGGTAGATATAGAATAATATATACACTGTCTGCCTCTCCAGCCTTGTTCCCCTGTCCCACTGGTAGATATAGAATAATATATACACTGTCTGCCTCTCCAGTCTTGTTCCCCTGTCCCACTGGTAGATATAGAATAATATATACACTGTCTGCCTCTCCAGCCTTGTTCTCCTGTCCCACTGGTAGATATAGAATAATATATACACTGTCTGCCTCTCCAGTCTTGTTCCCCTGTCCCACTGGTAGATATAGAATAATATATACACTGTCTGCCTCTCCAGTCTTGTTCCCCTGTCCCACTGGTAGATATAGAATAATATATACACTGTCTGCCTCTCCAGTCTTGTTCCCCTGTCCCACTGGTAGATATAGAATAATATATACACTGTCTGCCTCTCCAGTCTTGTTCCCCTGTCCCGCTGGTAGATATAGAATAATATATACACTGTCTGCCTCTCCAGTCTTGTTCCCCTGTCCAGCTGGTAGATATAGAATAATATATACACTGTCTGCCTCTCCAGTCTTGTTCCCCTGTCCCACTGGTAGATATAGAATAATATATACACTGTCTGCCTCTCCAGTCTTGTTCCCCTGTCCCGCTGGTAGATATAGAATAATATATACACTGTCTGCCTCTCCAGTCTTGTACCCCTGTCCCACTGGTAGATATAGAATAATATATACACTGTCTGCCTCTCCAGTCTTGTTCCCCTGTCCCACTGGTAGATATAGAATAATATATACACTGTCTGCCTCTCCAGTCTTGTTCCCCTGTCCCACTGGTAGATATAGAATACTATATACACTGTCTGCCTCTCCAGTCTTGTTCCCCTGTCCAGCTGGTAGATATAGAATAATATATACACTGTCTGCCTCTCCAGTCTTGTTCCCCTGTCCCACTGGTAGATATAGAATAATATATACACTGTCTGCCTCTCCAGTCTTGTACCCCTGTCCCACTGGTAGATATAGAATAATATATACACTGTCTGCCTCTCCAGTCTTGTTCCCCTGTCCCACTGGTAGATATAGAATAATATATACACTGTCTGCCTCTCCAGTCTTGTTCCACTGTCCCACTGGTAGATATAGAATACTATATACACTGTCTGCCTCTCCAGTCTTGTTCCCCTGTCCAGCTGGTAGATATAGAATAATATATACACTGTCTGCCTCTCCAGTCTTGTACCCCTGTCCCACTGGTAGATATAGAATAATATATACACTGTCTGCCTCTCCAGTCTTGTTCCCCTGTCCCACTGGTAGATATAGAATACTATATACACTGTCTGCCTCTCCAGTCTTGTTCCCCTGTCCAGCTGGTAGATATAGAATAATATATACACTGTCTGCCTCTCCAGTCTTGTTCCCCTGTCCCACTGGTAGATATAGAATAATATATACACTGTCTGCCTCTCCAGTCTTGTTCCCCTGCCCCGCTGGTAGATATACAATAATATATACACTGTCTGCCTCTCCAGTCTTGTTCCCCTGTCCCACTGGTAGATATAGAATACTATATACACTGTCTGCCTCTCCAGCCTTGTTCCCCTGTCCCACTGGTAGATATAGAATAATATATACACTGTCTGCCTCTCCAGTCTTGTTCCCCTGTCCCACTGGTAGATATAGAATAATATATACACTGTCTGCCTCTCCAGTCTTGTTCCCCTGTCCCACTGGTAGATATAGAATAATATATACACTGTCTGCCTCTCCAGCCTTGTTCCCCTGTCCCACTGGTAGATATAGAATAATATATACACTGTCTGCCTCTCCAGTCTTGTTCCCCTGTCCCACTGGTAGATATAGAATAATATATACACTGTCTGCCTCTCCAGTCTTGTACCCCTGTCCCGCTGGTAGATATAGAATAATATATACACTGTCTGCCTCTCCAGCCTTGTTCCCCTGTCCCACTGGTAGATATAGAATAATATATACACTGTCTGCCTCTCCAGTCTTGTTCCCCTGTCCCACTGGTAGATATAGAATACTATATACACTGTCTGCCTCTCCAGTCTTGTTCCCCTGTCCCACTGGTAGATATAGAATAATATATACACTGTCTGCCTCTCCAGTCTTGTACCCCTGTCCCACTGGTAGATATAGAATACTATATACACTGTCTGCCTCTCCAGTCTTGTTCCCCTGTCCCACTGGTAGATATAGAATAATATATACACTGTCTGCCTCTCCAGTCTTGTTCCCCTGTCCCGCTGGTAGATATAGAATAATATATACACTGTCTGCCTCTCCAGTCTTGTTCCCCTGTCCCACTGGTAGATATAGAATAATATATACACTGTCTGCCCCTCCAGTCTTGTTCCCCTGTCCCGCTGGTAGATATAGAATAATATATACACTGTCTGCCTCTCCAGTCTTGTACCCCTGTCCCACTGGTAGATATAGAATAATATATACACTGTCTGCCTCTCCAGTCTTGTTCCCTGTCCACTGGTAGATATAGAATAATATATACACTGTCTGCCTCTCCAGCCTTGTTCTCCTGTCCCACTGGTAGATATAGAATAATATATACACTGTCTGCCTCTCCAGTCTTGTTCCCTGTCCCGCTGGTAGATATAGAATAATATATACACTGTCTGCCTCTCCAGTCTTGTTCCCCTGTCCCGCTGGTAGATATAGAATAATATACACTGTCTGCCTCTCCAGTCCTTGTTCCCCTGTCCCACTGTAGATATAGAATAATATATATATACTGTCTGCCTCTCCAGCCTTGTTCCCCTGTCGCACTGGTAGATATAGAATAATATATACACTGTCTGCCTCTCCAGTCTTGTTCCCCTGTCCCACTGGTAGATATAGAATACTATATACACTGTCTGCCTCTCCAGCCTTGTACCCCTGTCCACTGTAGATATAGAATACTATATACACTGTCTGCCTCTCCAGTCTTGTTCCCCTGTCCCGCTGGTAGATATAGAATAATATATACACTGTCTGCCTCTCCAGTCTTGTTCTCCTGTCCCACTGGTACATATAGAATAATATATACACTGTCTGCCTCTCCAGTCTTGTTCCCCTGTCCACTGGTAGATATAGAATAATATATACACTGTCTGCCTCTCCAGCCTTGTACCCTGTCCCGCTGGTAGATATAGAATAATATATACACTGTCTGCCTCTCCAGCCTTGTTCCCCTGTCCACTGGTAGATATAGAATAATATATACACTGTCTGCCTCTCCAGTCTTGTACCCCTGTCCCGCTGGTAGATATAGAATAATATATACACTGTCTGCCTCTCCAGTCTTGTTCCCCTGTCCCGCTGGTAGATATAGAATAATATATACACTGTCTGCCTCCTCCAGCCTTGTTCCCCTGTCCGCTGGTAGATATAGAATAATATATACACTGTCTGCTCTCCAGCCTTGTTCCCCTGTCCCGCTGGTAGATATAGAATAATATATACACTGTCTGCCTCTCCAGCCTTGTTCTCCTGTCCCACTGGTAGATATAGATAATATATACACTTCTCTCCAGCCTTGTTCCCTGTCCCGCTGTAGATATAGAAATAATATATACACTGTCTGCCTCTCCAGCCTTGTTCCCTGTCCGCTGGTAGATATAGAATAATATATACACTGTCTGCCTCTCAGTCTTGTTCCCCTGTCCCACTGGTAGATATAGAATAATATATACACTGTCTGCCTCTCCAGCCTTGTTCTCCTGTCCACTGGTACATATAGAATGATCTATACACTGTCTGCCTCTCCAGCCTTGTTCCCCTGTCCCGCTGGTAGATATAGAATAATATATACACTGTCTGCCTCTCCAGCCTTGTTCCCCTGTCCCGCTGGTAGATATAGAATAATATATACACTGTCTGCCTCTCCAGCCTTGTTCTCCTGTCCCACTGGTAGATATAGATAATATATACACTGTCTGCCTCTCCAGTCTTGTTCCCCTGTCCCACTGGTAGATATAGAATAATATATACACTGTCTGCCTCTCCAGTCTTGTTCCCTGTCCCACTGGTAGATATAGAATAATATATACACTGTCTGCCTCTCCAGCCTTGTACCCCTGTCCCTCTGGTAGATATAGAATACCGTATACACTGTCTGCCTCTCCAGTCTTGTACCCCTGTCCGCTGGTAGATATAGAATAATATATACACTGTCTGCCTCTCCAGTCTTGTTCCCCTGTCCCACTGGTAGATATAGAATACCGTATACACTGTCTGCCTCTCCAGTCTTGTACCCCTGTCCACTGGTAGATATAGAATAATATATACACTGTCTGCCTCTCCAGTCCTTGTACCCCTGTCCCGCTGGTAGATATAGAATAATATATACACTGTCTGCCTCTCCAGTCTGTTCCCCTGTCCCACTGGTAGATATAGAATACCGTATACACTGTCTGCCTCTCCAGTCTTGTACCCCTGTCCCGCTGGTAGATATAGAATAATATATACACTTTGTGCCTCTCCAGTCTTGTTCCCCTGTCCCGCTGGTAGATATAGAATAATATATCACTGTCTGCCTCTCTAGTCTTGTACCCCTGTCCCACTGGTAGATATAGAATAATATATACACTGTCTGCCTCTCCAGCCTTGGTCCCCTGTCCCACTGGTAGATATAGAATAATATATACACTGTCTGCCTCTCCAGTCTTGTTCCCCTGTCCCACTGGTAGATATAGAATAATATATACACTGTCTGCTCTCCAGTCTTGTTCCCCTGTCCCACTGGTAGATATAGAATAATATATACACTGTCTGCCTCTCTCAGTCTTGTTCCCCTGTCCCACTGGTAGATATAGAATAATATATACACTGTCTGCCTCTCAGCTTGTACCCTGTCCCTCTGGTAGAGATAGAATAATATATACACTGTCTGCCTCTCCAGTCTTGTTCCCTGTCCCGCTGGTAGATATAGAATATATATACACTGTCTGCTCTCAGCCTTGTTCCCCTGTCCCGCTGGTAGATATAGAATAATATATACACTGTCTGCCTCTCCAGTCTTGTTCCCCTGTCCCACTGGTAGATATAGAATACTATATACACTGTCTGCCTCTCCAGCCTTGTTCCCTGTCCCACTGGTAGATATAGAATAATATTACACTGTCTGCCTCTCAGTCTTGTTCCCCTGTCCCACTGGTAGATATAGAATAATATATACACTGTCTGCCTCTCCAGCCTTGTTCCCCTGTCCCACTGGTAGATATAGAATAATATACACTGTCTGCCTCTCCAGTCTTGTTCCCCTGTCCCACTGGTAGATATAGAATAATATATACACTGTCTGCTCTCCAGCCTTGTTCTCCTGTCCACTGTAGATATAGAATAATATATACACTGTCTGCCTCTCCAGTCTTGTTCCCCTGCTCCCACTGGTAGATATAGAATAATATATACACTGTCTGCCTCTCCAGTCTTGTTCCCTGTCCAACTGGTAGATATAGAATAATATATACACTGTCTGCCTCTCCAGTCTTGTTCCCTGTCCCACTGTAGATATAGAATAATATATACACTGTCTGCCTCTCCAGTCTTGTTCCCCTGTCCCACTGGTAGATATAGAATAATATATACACTGTCTGCCTCTCCAGTCTTGTTCCCCTGTCCAGCTGTAGATATAGAATAATATAACACTGTCTGCCTCTCCAGTCTTGTTCCCCTGTCCCACTGGTAGATATAGAATAATATATACACTGTCTGCCTCTCCAGTCTGTTCCCCTGTCCCGCTGGTAGATATAGAATAATATATACACTGTCTGCCTCTCCAGTCTTGTACCCCTGTCCCACTGGTAGATATAGAATAATATATACACTGTCTGCCTCTCCAGTCTGTTCCCTGTCCCACTGGTAGATATAGAATAATATATACACTGTCTGCCTCTCCAGTCCTTGTTCCCCTGTCCCACTGGTAGATATAGAATACTATATACACTGTCTGCCTCTCAGTCTTGTTCCCCTGTCCAGCTGGTAGATATAGAATAATATATACACTGTCTGCCTCTCCAGTCTTGTTCCCCTGTCCCACTGGTAGATATAGAATAATATATACACTGTCTGCCTCTCCAGTCTTGTACCCCTGTCCCACTGGTAGATATAGAATAATATATACACTGTCTGCCTCTCCAGTCTTGTTCCCCTGTCCCACTGGTAGATATAGAATAATATATACACTGTCTGCCTCTCCAGTCTTGTTCCACTGTCCCACTGGTAGATATAGAATACTATATACACTGTCTGCCTCTCCAGTCTTGTTCCCCTGTCCAGCTGGTAGATATAGAATAATATATACACTGTCTGCCTCTCCAGTCTTGTACCCCTGTCCCACTGGTAGATATAGAATAATATATACACTGTCTGCCTCTCAGTCTTGTTCCCCTGTCCCACTGGTAGATATAGAATACTATATACACTGTCTGCCTCTCCAGTCTTGTTCCCCTGTCCAGCTGGTAGATATAGAATAATATATACACTGTCTGCCTCTCCAGTCTTGTTCCCCTGTCCCACTGGTAGATATAGAATAATATATACACTGTCTGCCTCTCCAGTCTTGTTCCCTGCCCCGCTGGTAGATATACAATAATATATACACTGTCTGCCTCCAGTCTTGTTCCCCTGTCCCGCTGGAGATATAGAATACTATATACACTGTCTGCCTCTCCAGCCTTGTTCCCCTGTCCACTGGTATGATATAGAATAATATATACACTGTCTGCCTCTCCAGTCTTGTTCCCCTGTCCCACTGGTAGATATAGAATAATATATACACTGTCTGCCTCTCCAGTCTTGTTCCCTGTCCCACTGTAGATATAGAATAATATATACACTGTCTGCCTCTCCAGCCTGTTCCCCTGTCCCACTGGTAGATATAGAATAATATATACACTGTCTGCCTCTCCAGTCTTGTTCCCCTGTCCCACTGGTAGATATAGAATAATATATACACTGTCTGCCTCTCCAGTCTTGTACCCTGTCCCGCTGGTAGATATAGAATAATATATACACTGTCTGCCTCTCCAGCCTTGTTCCCCTGTCCCACTGGTAGATATAGAATACCGTATACACTGTCTGCCTCTCCAGTCTTGTACCCCTGTCCGCTGGTAGATATAGAATAATATATACACTGTCTGCCTCTCCAGTCTTGTTCCCCTGTCCCACTGGTAGATATAGAATACGTATACACTGTCTGCCTCTCCAGTCTTGTACCCCTGTCCACTGGTAGATATAGAATAATATATACACTGTCTGCCTCTCCAGTCTTGTACCCCTGTCCCGCTGGTAGATATAGAATAATATATACACTGTCTGCCTCTCCAGTCTTGTTCCCCTGTCCACTGGTAGATATAGATACCGTATACACTGTCTGCTCTCCAGTCTTGTACCCCTGTCCCGCTGGTAGATATAGAATAATATATACACTTTGTGCCTCTCCAGTCTTGTTCCCCTGTCCCGCTGGTAGATATAGAATAATATAACACTGTCTGCCTCTCTAGTCTTGTACCCTGTCCCACTGGTAGATATAGAATAATATATACACTGTCTGCCTCTCCAGCCTTGTTCCCTGTCCCACTGGTAGATATAGAATAATATATACACTGTCTGCCTCTCCAGTCTTGTTCCCCTGTCCCACTGGTAGATATAGAATAATATATACACTGTCTGCCTCTCCAGTCTTGTTCCCCTGTCCCACTGGTAGATATAGAATAATATATACACTGTCTGCCTCTCAGTCTTGTTCCCCTGTCCCACTGGTAGATATAGAATAATATATACACTGTCTGCCTCTCCAGCCTTGTACCCCTGTCCCTCTGGTAGAGATAGAAAATATATACACTGTCTGCCTCTCCAGTCTTGTTCCCTGTCCCGCTGTAGATATAGAATACTATATACACTGTCTGCCTCTCCAGCCTTGTTCCCCTGTCCCGCTGGTAGATATAGAATAATATATACACTGTCTGCCTCTCCAGTCTTGTTCCCCTGTCCCACTGGTAGATATAGAATACTATATACACTGTCTGCCTCTCCAGCCTTGTTCCCCTGTCCCACTGGTAGATATAGAATAATATATACACTGTCTGCCTCTCCAGTCTTGTTCCCCTGTCCCACTGGTAGATATAGAATAATATATACACTGTCTGCCTCTCCAGCCTTGTTCCCCTGTCCCACTGGTAGATATAGAATAATATATACACTGTCTGCCTCTCCAGTCTTGTTCCCCTGTCCCACTGGTAGATATAGAATAATATATACACTGTCTGCCTCTCCAGCCTTGTTCTCCTGTCCCACTGGTAGATATAGAATAATATATACACTGTCTGCCTCTCCAGTCTTGTTCCCCTGTCCCACTGGTAGATATAGAATAATATATACACTGTCTGCCTCTCAGTCTTGTTCCCCTGTCCAACTGGTAGATATAGAATAATATATACACTGTCTGCTCTCCAGTCTTGTTCCCCTGTCTCCACTGGTAGATATAGAATAATATATACACTGTCTGCCTCTCCAGTCTTGTTCCCTGTCCCACTGGTAGATATAGAATAATATATACACTGTCTGCCTCTCCAGTCTTGTTCCCCTGTCCAGCTGGTAGATATAGAATAATATAATACACTGTCTGCCTCTCCAGTCTTGTTCCCCTGTCCCACTGGTAGATATAGAATAATATATACACTGTCTGCCTCTCCAGTCTTGTTCCCCTGTCCCGCTGGTAGATATAGAATAATATATACACTGTCTGCCTCTCCAGTCTTGTACCCCTGTCCACTGGTAGATATAGAATAATATATACACTGTCTGCCTCTCCAGTCTTGTTCCCCTGTCCCTGGTAGATATAGAAAATATATACACTGTCTGCCTCTTCCAGTCTTGTTCCCCTGTCCCACTGGTAGAATATAGAATACTATATACACTGTCTGCCTCTCCAGTCTTGTTCCCTGTCAGCTGGTAGATATAGAATAATATATACACTGTCTGCCTCTCAGTCTTGTTCCCCTGTCCCACTGGTAGATATAGAATAATATATACACTGTCTGCCTCTCCAGTCTTGTACCCCTGTCCCACTGGTAGATATAGAATAATATATACACTGTCTGCCTCTCCAGTCTTGTTCCCCTGTCCCACTGGTAGATATAGAATAATATATACACTGTCTGCCTCTCTCGTCTTGTTCCCACTGTCCCACTGGTAGATATAGATACTATATACACTGTCTGCCTCTCCAGTCTTGTTCCCCTGTCCAGCTGGTAGATATAGAATAATATATACACTGTC
>JBBDGT010000115.1:153935-266986 GCA_037306005.1 Rhinophrynus dorsalis | reverse complement strand
GGATTACATTCATTTCAGATAATTTTTCTGTTTTTGGAGAGAGAAGAATTCCTAAATATTTTAAAGAAGATAAGCATAGTTTAAACTTGAAGTTTTTATTCAGATTGGTGAATCTGTGGTTAGGTAGATGTTCAATATTTCGGATTTGTCGTAGTTGATAAGGAAACTGTGCTCAATATTCTTCTAAAACTGAAACCACAGCAGGAAGAGATGGTTCAGCATCTGATAGAAAAATCAAAATGCCATTGCATAGGCAGCACTTTATAGGTACGTTTTCCCACACCTAATCCAGAAATGGTTTAGGACAGTCTTACAAGATTTAGAAGGGGTTCCATTTTATTCTGTTTAACTGTCCCCCAATCCCAGTCTTTCCCCAGCCTCCAGCAACACAGGCCCCCTACTCAGACCCCTTTAATATCATGCCTGTGGGAAATAAACTAACATTTGCTGTGTGTTGTGTGTAAACTCAGTCTTCCATTGATTTCAGTGCAATAAGCTAGGCAAATAAAGAGGAAAAACTGCAGAAAATTTTCCACTAGGTGGGAAGTGCATTTTTCACTGATTTTGGTTTGAGACAAACATTTTCAATCATCTCTATTCACTAGGACCTTTCCTAACAAGCAGGTGTCACCAGGGCTTAACCCTGTATCAGGTGTCACTAGGACTTTAACTAGTAACTGGCCTTGCCTAATACACATAGGTCACTGCCTTGGTAAGTAAACAGAAGGAATTTGCATCAATCATATATTCTGGTGTCACAGTAAAGTCATATTATATAAATTATAGGTATGTGCCCATAGGAGTACAGTATTACTATTTGACCAAAGAAAGAAGAATCCTGTTTGACGGCACCACATGTGATACTGGACTCATGGCTAAAACATATCTTTTACTATTGCTGTTGAATCTTAATAAAATAAATTAAAATCACAATCTCATGGTGTCAGTTCCAGCTATATTGTGTTGGAAATATCACTAATGTAAGAAAATGAGAATGAGAGAGGTTAATTTATGTACAGGAACCAAACACGAGACAAAGGAAGGTGAGTAGCTGACACAGAAAGCGTTGTATCAACCAGGTTCCTTTATCTACAGGAACTCCAATCATGTGTCCATCCTTCCTTAGATCTACTAATTATTCATCTTGTTTGTGTTATTTCTTAGATATTTAGTACCACTTATGTGGGTTAATACTTAAAGTAAAACAGAACGCTATCAGTATGATGATCACCAGTTGACAACCAAAAGTAAAATGAATAATGTGACGTGTCCTCATGAAAATCAGGAACCCGGTTGATATGCTTTCTGTATTATCTAGTTATATCAATCAGCTACTTACCTTCCTTCATATCTTGTTTGGTTCCTGTACATAAAGGAACATCTCTTGTTCTCATTTTCTTACATTAGTGACATTTCCAACACAATACAGTTAGAAATTACACCACGAGATTGTGATTTTCATTTATTTTATTAGATTTTATAACTAATAATAACTAGCATTTATATAGCGCCTTCAGCGCACGCTCTCGGAATTAACCAAATCGGCAGCTCAAATAATAGATGTTATTATTACCCAATCAATGGTACTCATGTATCGACCTCGGAAGGATGAAGAGCTGAGATGACCCTGCTAGGATTTGAACCTGCAACCTTGTGGTTGGAATAGGCTCCATAGTCAGGGACATTACCACTGAGCTATCTCACCAGCTTTTTAATGGCACTAATAAAAGTTATGTTATAGCCATGAGTCTGGTATCAAATGAGGTGCCATCAAATAGTTTTTTTCTGTTGTTGTCAAATCCTGTCACCAGTGCCTTACCTAGCATCCATGTGTCACTAGAACAATACCTTGTATGCAGGTGTCAGTAAAGCTTTACCTAATAACCAGGCGTCATTGTGACCTTACCTAGTATCCAGGCATCACTAGAACTTTATCTAGTAAACAGGTGTCAGTAAGACCTTACCTAATAACCAGGTGTCACTAGAACCTTACCTAGTAGATGGGTGTCATTGGAACCTTACCTAGTAACTGGGTGTCACTAGAACCTTACCTAGTAACCAGGTGTCACTAGAACCTTACCTAGTAACAAAGTGTCACCAGAACCTTACCTAGTAACAAGGTGTCACTAGAACCTTACCTAGTAACAAGGTGTCACTAGAACCTTACCTAGTAACAAGGTGTCACTAGAACCTTACCTACTAACAAGGTGTCTCTAGAACCTTACCTAATAACAATGTGTCACTAGAACCTTACCTACTAACAAGGTGTCACTAGAACCTTACCTACTAACAAGGTGTCTCTAGAACCTTACCTAATAACAATGTGTCACTAGAACCTTATCTAATAACCAGGTGTCACTAGAACCTTACCTACTAACAAGGTGTCTGTAGAACCTTACCTAGTAACAATGTGTCACTAGAACCTTACCTAGTAACAATGTGTCACTAGAACCTTACCTAGTAACAAAGTGTCACTAGAACCTTACCTAGTAACCAGGTGTCACTAGAACCTTATCTAATAACCAGGTGTCACTAGAACCTTACCTAGTAACAAGGTGTCACTAGAACCCTACCTAGTAACAAAGTGTCACTAGAACCTTACCTAGTAACCAGGTGTCACTAGAACCTTACTTAATAACCAGGTGTCACTAGAACCTTACCTAGTAACCAGGTGTCACTAGAACCTTACCTACTAACCAGGTGTCACTAGAACCCTACCTAGTCACAAAGTGTCACTAGAACCTTACCTACTAACCAGGTGTCACTAGAACCTTACCTAGTAACAAGGTAACACCAGGCCCTGTAATTACAGACAGTAGCACTGCACATAGTTAACAGTGAATCCGTGCTATTAGGTGCCAGAGACAAGTGACTTGTAGATAGCAGGCCGGGAGATACTTATGGTCATAATGGTAAGTAATGGTAGGTGACTGTTTTCCTCTCTCTGACAATCTGTTTCTCTTTCTGTCTGTCTGTCTCTCTCTCTCTCTCTCACACACTGTTTCCTCTTTCTCCCTGTCAGTCTCTCTCTCTGTCACACACACACACACACACACACACACACACACACACACACACACACACACACACACACACATTTTTTTCCTCTGTCTCTGTTTGTCAGTCTCTCTCTCTCTCTCTAGCTCTCTCACACACACAATATTTTCCTCTGACTCTCTCTCTGTCAGTCTCTCTCTCTCTCACACACACATTTTTTTCCTATGTCTCTCTCTGTCAGTCTCTCTATCTCTCTCACACACACAATATTTCCTCTGTCTCTCTCTATGTCCGTCTCTCTCTCACACACACAATTTCAATCCATTTGTCAGTCTCTCTGTCCTTTAGTCTCTCTCTCTCACATAATGTTTTTCTCTCCCCCCTTCCGCTCTCTATTCTTATCTTTTCATTCTAAACTCTGGTACAAAGTTCATGTTTTCACACCTGGGTCACAGATCTTTGAATGTTTCTGTACCTGGGTCCAGGAGTTGTGCAAGAAGAAATATTGACTATCCGTATGTTAAGATGGGGGAATGCAAATCGAATCCTACAGTGTCCAATAAAACATGATTTTAGGGAAAGGTGAAATAATATGTCAGGCAAGTGCTTCCTCCTAGTTCCCTGCTGAAGAATTGTCTGTCTGATCCACAAAGGTAAAACTAGAAGACTGAGCAATCACGTCACCTCCCCCACATTTTAACTAAAGCACTGGAAATCCATGATAAGGGACTGAAGGAAGGACAACTGGCTAGATCGGCTCTATCTCCTCACTCAGGTAGGACGGTCACTGCAGTTGGTTCAGGGAGTTACAGCTTTGCCTGGAGGTAGGACCTTGGTCTGTGTTTTCTCTGTAGAGGTCAGAGTCCATCACTTGCTCTATATGCTGATATTACATATAACACTGGTGCAGCTTTTCTCTATAGGAGAGGACAAGCAGATATCGTCTCCTCAGAGCACCTAAGTACAATGCATTGGACCTCCCATGGTTTACATTAGAACATGTCGTCTGAAGGTCCTGCTCTGTGCCAGTGCATTCCTCTCCTTCATTGTCCTCTGGCATCAGTTTTCCCAGTCACAAGGCAATATGATTGGTGGATGGATTTGGATGTTTCCCTTTTCAGCCACAAAAGGAGCCGGGGTGGACTTCTCCTCCCTAGTCTCAGGATATATTGTAGAACCACCCTGTGTACAAGGACTGGTTGTCCTGATTTTGGTCACTTCACACCCAGGACATATTGAGCAACGAAAAGCCATAAGGAAGACCTGGGCAGCACCAAGTAAGGTGGCTTCATACTCCTGGCAAGTGGTCTTTCTGATTGGCCGTACAATGGACGTAGAACTGGACTGGCATATCCATAAGGAGCAGGTTGCCCACTTTGACATACTCACAGGCAACTACCTAGATACCTACCGTAACCTGACCCTAAAGGTTATGCATGGTATTAAGTGGGCAGCAGACAAATGTCAGCCTCAGTATATCCTCAAGACAGATGACGACTGCTTTGTCAACACTGAGAAGCTCCCAGCTTTCTTGTCCCACCACAATACAGCCAAGACTGGTCTCTATGTTGGCTCAGCCTTCCCTTGGGAGAAGCGAATGGTAATACGGGATCCAGCAAGCAAGTGGTACGTCTCATATCAGGATTATAATCTGGACAGGTACCCCCCTTACGCTAGTGGAATTGGATACATATTGTCTCTGGATGCAGCCAGGGCAGTGCTGAGAATGGCACAGGACACAGCACCATTACCCATAGAAGATGCTTATATGGGAATTTTGGCTGAGAAAGCTGGTCTCAGCCTCCGGTCCAGCAGCAGATTCATGAAGCACAACATCAGATGGAGTGTGTGTAACTACCGGTACCTACTGGTCATTCACCGGCTCTCACCGCAAGAACAGGAGCTGGCGCAAGGGAATGTCCTGAGAGCCAAGACCAGTTGTCTACACAACAAGGAGGTGGCACATTGGAAGTGACCTTTACCCACATGGGCTGGACTTTTTTATTCCTCCCCCCAGATGGTGCCTATGGCACATTAGAAGTGACCATCACCCACATGGCCTGGACTTTAACCCTCTCCCCCCGGGTTGCCTATGGCAAATTGGAAGACCCAACTGGTGGGTAGCCTGGCAGAAGATCCATCTGGCGAGTAGCCTGGAGGGATCTTCTACCAGGCTGCCCACCAGATGGATTTCTAGAGAGAGAGAGAATAATGCAGTCACCTTATATTCAGGTTTTATTTTTTCTTGATCAGAAAATAAAAGTTTGAATGGGTTGAGATGTATATTTGGGTTCACCTAATATTCAGGCAAACTATAGTGTGTGTATATATATATATATTAGTATGAAAGCCTGTATACACGGACTAAAGTGCACCCAGCTGCCCCGGAGCCGGAAGCAGAGACAGGACATGATCCGTACGGAGTGGGGCAGCGCGTTCGGCGAGTCTGTACTGCTCATGACTGCAGTTATGCGCAGTAGAGATCTGCTGAACGCGCTGCTCCTTAACGGGGAGCTCCAGACGGCTCACAGCGCAGCTCCATGTGTGCGAAACCTCACACAGTAGAGACTCCCTACTGCACATGTACGGTTCCGGCTCACAGTGAGCGACGCATTCTACCACTTTATGTTATAGGATATATATATATCTAGACAGACAAAAAAAACAAACCTGCACTTATCCATAAATAAAGTAATAATTAAATATGTGCCCTGTAATGTGCATATATAATATTTCTTGATATCTTGTCCAAATTGGCCAAGTCGTGGGTAGGCTTGCCACTGCGCCAATGTATCCCACTTGTGGCAAGTCCTACTCTAATAGATCTAACCCTATCTAAATGTAACACCTCCCTGATGAGATGTTATAGGAGACGCGTTGGAGGGGGACCCTTTAAATACAGTGTTATAGGAGACGCGTTGGAGGGGGACCCTTTAAATACAATGTTATAGGAGACGTGTTGGAGGGGGACCCTTTAAATACAATGTTATAGGAGACGCGTTGGAGGGGGACCCTTTAAATACAATGTTATAGGAGACGCTTTGGAGGGGGACCCTTTATATACAATGTTATAGGAGACGCGTTGGAGGGGGACCCTTTAAATACAATGTTATAGGAGACGCATTGGAGGGGGACCCTTTAAATACAATGTTATAGGAGACGCGTTGGAGGGGGACCCTTTAAATACAATGTTATAGGAGACGCGTTGGAGGGGGACCCTTTAAATACAATGTTATAGGAGACGCGTTGGAGGGGGGACCCTTTAAATACAATGTTATAGGAGACGCGTTGGAGGGGGACCCTTTATATACAATGTTAGCAATGCTTGTGGGTCCCAGTGTGGCCAATTTGTGAATACTAAAATCTCACTTTTAAATCAAGAAATATTACGTATGCACAATACAGGGCACATATTTAATTATTCCTTTTTATATAGACGAGCGCAGGTTTGTCTGTTTGCACTTTGGGTTTATGCCTGAGGTTTGGGGGATTGGGGAACCCTCTCATTCTTTGCTTTTGTCTATATTCTTACTCTTTATATTCACATTAAAAATGTATTTATTATATGGATACGTTATGGTGAGTTGTCACTGTGAGTTGTGTTTCTGTCTTTTTGATCGCACTTCTCCTTTGCTCATTCTAGTTGCCTTTCCCTTATCCTATTTAACCAGTTATGTACAGCAATAATATGATTGCACTATTTCTAATTTTCTTTTTCACTCCGGCCCTTTAATGACTAGGCCTCAAGCCTGTCCTAGCTTGCATACTCCTTGTCTGATTGCTATCATTTATTGTCCACATGAAGTATGGGGGGTTGATTTATGGAGAGGACTGCTCGATCCACAGTCCCCTCACACTCACGCTATGTAGACCCACTGAGGTACTTGCACCAGGTATGTCCTTCATCTACATGTTTTTTACATTGTATGTCTACTGTTTTTAATTGCATCACACTGGGACCCACAAGCATTGCTAAGGTTGTATTTAAAGGGTCCCCCTCCAGTGCGTTACCTGTAACATCTCATACTCAAGGAGGTTTTATATTTAGATACGGTTAGATGTATTAGAGTAGGACTCACCACAAGTGAGATGCCTTGGCGCAGTGGCAAGCTTACCCACGACTTGGCCAATTTGTGAATGCTAAAATTTCAGTTTTATATTAAGAAATATTATATATGCACATTACAGGGCACATTTTTAATTATTACTTTTTATAAAGACGAACGCAGGTTTGTCTTTTTGTCTGTTTGCAGAGACGTAACTAAAAGCCTCCGGGCCCTGGTACAAGAAGTTGCACGGGTCCCCCTGACCACATTGACCCTCTCCATAATGCCCCATCTCCTACCTGGAGCTCCCGCGCGATCCTCTTATTACTGCAGAACGCTGGGAGATGATGTCATCTCCTAGCGCTCTGCATTACTAGATGATGTCATCTCCTAGCGCTCTCCATTACTAGATGATGTCATCTCCTAGCGCTCTCCATTACTAGATGATGTCATCTCCTAGCACTCTGCATTACTAGATGATGTCATCTCCTAGCGCTCTGCATTACTAGATGATGTCATCTCCTAGCACTCTGCATTACTAGATGATGTCATCTCCCAGCGCTCTGCATTACTAGATGATGTCATCTTCTAGCGCTCTGCATTACTAGATGATGTCATCTCCTAGCACTCTGCATTACTAGATGATGTCATCTCCTAGCGCTCTGCATTACTAGATGATGTCATCTCCCAGCGCTCTGCATTACTAGATGATGTCATCTCCTAGCACTCTGCATTACTAGATGATGTCATCTCCTAGCGCTCTGCATTACTAGATGATGTCATCTCCTAGCGCTCTGCATTACTAGATGATGTCATCTCCTAGCACTCTGCATTACTAGATGATGTCATCTCCCAGCGCTCTGCATTACTAGATGATGTCATCTCCTAGCGCTCTGCATTACTAGATGATGTCATCGCCTAGCGCTCTGCATTACTAGAGCACCGGCGGGAGATTTCGGGGGCCAGGGAAGGTTACGCCACTGACTATCTGTTTACACTTTGGGTTTATAAGGTTTGGGGGATAAACTGCAGGGACAGTTTATAAGGCTAAGTGCATAATTATTATGTTTTTGGACATATTATACAGGCGCAAGTTTTAATACTATAATGGCTTATTTCAAGGACCAATAATGGCGGCATATTTGTTTGCTCCTGGGCACTGATACATTGCTTAACCCTTGGAGCCCAGAGAGGTCCACAACGCATTGCTATGCGATACGTTGTGTACCCCTCTGCCACTCAAGGGATTAAATAATGTAATAGTTTCTGCATTGTATTAATGCTTTTATTTACAGTAAGAAGATACAAGACAGAGAGAAGGCAGAGGAGGACCGGGACGCTGGGGACTCAGCTGGACATCAGGATTAATGGTAAGTGTTACTTTAAATGGGATGGTTTTTTTACTTAGTTGGGTTAACTCTATGAATTCCGGTGGAGTAATTATACCCTACCGGCACTCATAGGGTTAATCCTACTAACATTTTACACGTTTTTCATACTTTGGGTGTATTGATGTGGGGCTTAGGTTTTTTTCCTTCAGGATTCTGTCAGCTGTTTGAAGGTCCGATAAGGGACGCAAGTCGGAAAAAAACTAGGATTTGACTTTCCTGCGATAACTTGAGTCCCTTATCGGATCTTCATGCTTAACGCACACATCTGAATTGATAATTATGATGTTTTCATCCTTTTCTGTGGGTGAAATCACATTTTAACTGTATCACACAACGGCTCTTTTTTTACTGTATTTTTTCACAGCGCTGACATTTAAATAGTTTACTGTGCTGGAAAAATGCCATCGCCAGAAAAAACAGCCGTCTCCAACATTTGTATCGAGTCCATAATGTAGATAAATGTAAGGTTATGCATTTGGGCTGTAGAAACAACCATCCTACATATACTGTAAATGGGAAACAACTTGGGGAATCCTCATTAGAGAAAGATTTAGGAGACCTGATAGACAATAGACTTCACAGCAGTGTGCAGAGTCACTCAGCTGCTGCAAGAGCAAATAGAGTACTAGCCTGCATAAAAAGAGGTGTAGAAGCAAGGGATGGGAATATTATCCTACCTCTGTATAAATCCTTGGTTAGGCCTCATCTATAATATGGAGTACAATTTTGTGTGCCAGTTCATAAAAAAGACATTACTGAACTGGAAAAGGTGCAGAGATGTGCAACAAAACTAATAAAGGGATTGGAGGATCTGAATTATAAAGAGAGACTAGCCAAACTGGGTTTGTTTACATTAGAGAAGAGACGTGTAAGGGGTGATATGATACCATTTACACTTATATTAGAGAAGAGACGTGTAAGGGGTGATATGATTACCATTTACACTTATATTAGAGAAGAGACGTGTAAGGGGCGATATGATTACCATTTACACTTATATTAGAGAAGAGAGGTGTAAGGGGTGATATGATTACTATTTACACTTATATTAGAGAAGAGACATGTAAGGGGTGATATGATTACCATTTACACTTATATTAGAGAAGAGACGTGTAAGGGGTGATATGATTACCATTTACACTTATATTAGAGAAGAGATGTGTAAGGGGTGATATGATTACCATTTACACTTATATTAGAGAAGAGATGTGTAAGGGGAGATATGATTACCATTTACACTTATATTAGAGAAGAGATGTGTAAGGGGTGATATGATTACCATTTACACATATATTAGAGAAGAGAGGTGTAAGGGGTGATATGATTACCATTTACACTTATATTAGAGAAGAGATGTGTAAGGGGTGATATGATTACCATTTACACATATATTAGAGAAGAGAGGTGTAAGGGGTGATATGATTACCATTTACACATATATTAGAGAAGAGACGTGTAAGGGGTGATATAATTACCATTTACACATATATTAGAGAAGAGAGGTGTAAGGGGTGATATGATTACCATTTACACTTATATTAGAGAAAAGACGTGTAAGGGGTGATATGATTACTATTTACATTTATATTAGAGAAGAGAGGTGTAAGGGGTGATATGATTACCATTTACACATATATTAGAGAAGAGAGGTGTAAGGGGTGATATGATTACCATTTACACTTATATTAGAGAAGAGAGGTGTAAGGGGTGATATGATTACCATTTACACTTATATTAGAGAAGAGACATGTAAGGGGTGATATGATTACCATTTACACTTATATTAGAGAAGAGACGTGTAAGGGGTGATATGATTACTATTTACACTTATATTAGAGAAGAGACATGTAAGGGGTGATATGATTACCATTTACACTTATATTAGAGAAGAGAGGTGTAAGGGGTGATATGATTACTATTTACACTTATATTAGAGAAGAGAGGTGTAAGGGGTGATATGATTACCATTTACACTTATATTAGAGAAGAGGTTAAGGGGTGATATGATTACTATTTACACATATATTAGAGAAGAGACGTGTAAGGGGTGATATGATTACCATTTACACTTATATTAGAGAAGAGAGGTGTAAGGGGAGATATGATTACCATTTACGCTTATATTAGAGAAGAGAGGTCTAAGGGGTGATATGATTACCATTTACACTTATATTAGAGAAGAGAGGTGTAAGGGGTGATATGATTACTATTTACACTTATATTAGAGAAGAGAGGTGTAAGGGGTGATATGATTACTATTTACACTTATATTAGAGAAGAGATGTGTAAGGGGTGATATGATTACCATTTACACTTATATTAGAGAAGAGAGGTGTAAGGGGTGATATGATTACTGTTTACACTTATATTAGAGAAGAGAGGTGTAAGGGGTGATATGATTACTATTTACACATATATTAGAGAAGAGACGTGTAAGGGGTGATATGATTACCATTTACACTTATATTAGAGAAGAGAGGTGTAAGGGGTGATATGATTACTATTTATACATATATTAGAGAAGAGACGTGTAAGGGGTGATATGATTACCATTTACACTTATATTAGAGAAGAGAGGTGTAAGGGGGATATGATTACTATTTACACTTATATTAGAGAAGAGACATGTAAGGGGTGATATGATTACCATTTACACTTATATTAGAGAAGAGATGTGTAAGGGGTGATATGATTACTATTTACACTTATATTAGAGAAGAGAAGTGTAAGGGGGATATGATTACCATTTACACTTATATTAGAGAAGAGACGTGTAAGGGGTGATATGATTACTATTTACACTTATATTAGAGAAGAGAGGTGTAAGGGGCGATATGATTACCATTTACACTTATATTAGAGAAGAGAGGTGTAAGGGGCGATATGATTACTATTTACACTTATATTAGAGAAGAGACGTGTAAGGGGCGATATGATTACTATTTACACTTATATTAGAGAAGAGAGATGTAAGGGGTGATATGATACCATTTACACTTATATTAGAGAAGAGACGTGTAAGGGGTGATATGATTACCATTTACACTTATATTAGAGAAGAGACGTGTAAGGGGTTATATGATTACCATTTACACTTATATTAGAGAAGAGACGTGTAAGGGGTGATATGATTACCGTTTACACTTATATTAGAGAAGAGACGTGTAAGGGGTGATATGATTACCATTTACACTTATATTAGAGAAGAGACGTGTAAGGGGTGATATGATTACTATTTACACTTATATTAGAGAAGAGACGTGTAAGGGAGATATGATTAACATTTACACTTATATTAGAGAAGAGAGGTGTAAGGGATGATATGATTACTATTTACACTTATATTAGAGAAGAGAGGTGTAAGGGGTGATATGATTACTATTTACACTTATATTACAGAAGAGACGTGTAAGGGGTGATATGATACCATTTACACATATATTAGAGAAGAGACGTGTAAGGGATGATATGATTACTATTTACACTTATATTAGAGAAGAGACGTGTAAGGGGTGATATGATTACCATTTACACTTATATTAGAGAAGAGACGTGTAAGGGGTGATATGATTACCATTTACACTTATATTAGAGAAGAGACGTGTAAGGGGTGATATGATTACTATTTACACTTATATTAGAGAAGAGACATGTAAGGGAGATATGATTACCATTTACACTTATATTAGAGAAGAGAGGTGTAAGGGATGATATGATTACTATTTACACTTATATTAGAGAAGAGACGTGTAAGGGGTGATATGATTACCATTTACACTTATATTAGAGAAGAGAGGTGTAAGGGATGATATGATTACTATTTACACTTATATTAGAGAAGAGACATGTAAGGGGTGATATGATTACCATTTACACTTATATTAGAGAAGAGACGTGTAAGGGGTGATATGATTACCATTTACACTTATATTAGAGAAGAGACGTGTAAGGGGGATATGATTACCATTTACACTTATATTAGAGAAGAGAAGTGTAAGGGGTGATATGATTACCATTTACACTTATATTAG
The DNA here is from genome assembly GCA_037306005.1 of Rhinophrynus dorsalis. NCBI lineage: Eukaryota > Metazoa > Chordata > Amphibia > Anura > Rhinophrynidae > Rhinophrynus > Rhinophrynus dorsalis. Next base: position 254,521 of record JBBDGT010000115.1, on the reverse strand, counting down.
AGAAGAGAGGTGTAAGGGGTGATATGATTACCATTTACACTTATATTAGAGAAGAGACGTGTAAGGGGTGATATGATTACCATTTACACTTATATTAGAGAAGAGACGTGTAAGGGGGATATGATTACCATTTACACTTATATTAGAGAAGAGAAGTGTAAGGGGTGATATGAATACCATTTACACTTATATTAGAGAAGAGAAGTGTAAGGGGTGATATGATTACCATTTACACTTATATTAGAGAAGAGAGGTGTAAGGGGGATATGATTACTATTTACACTTATATTAGAGAAGAGACGTGTAAGGGGGATATGATTACCATTTACGCTTATATTAGAGAAGAGACGTGTAAGGGGTGATATGATACCATTTACACTTATATTAGAGAAGAGACGTGTAAGGGGTGATATGATTACTATTTACACTTATATTAGAGAAGAGACGTGTAAGGGAGATATGATTACCATTTACACTTATATTAGAGAAGAGAGGTGTAAGGGATGATATGATTACTATTTACACTTATATTAGAGAAGAGACGTGTAAGGTGTGATATGATTACCATTTACACTTATATTAGAGAAGAGAGGTGTAAGGGATGATATGATTAACATTTACACTTATATTAGAGAAGAGACATGTAAGGGGTGATATGATTACCATTTACACTTATATTAGAGAAGAGACGTGTAAGGGGTGATATGATTACCATTTACACTTATATTAGAGAAGAGACGTGTAAGGGGGATATGATTACCATTTACACTTATATTAGAGAAGAGAAGTGTAAGGGGTGATATGATTACCATTTACACTTATATTAGAGAAGAGAGGTGTAAGTGGTGATATGATTACCATTTACACTTATATTAGAGAAGAGACGTGTAAGGGGTGATATGATTACCATTTACACTTATATTAGAGAAGAGACGTGTAAGGGGGATATGATTACCATTTACACTTATATTAGAGAAGAGAATTGTAAGGGGTGATATGATTACCATTTACACTTATATTAGAGAAGAGAAGTGTAAGGGGTGATATGATTACCATTTACACTTATATTAGAGAAGAGAGGTGTAAGGGGGATATGATTACTATTTACACTTATATTAGAGAAGAGACGTGTAGGGGGGATATGATTACCATTTACACATATATTAGAGAAGAGACATGTAAGGGGGGATATGATTACCATTTACACTTATATTAGAGAAGAGACGTGTAAGGGGGATATGATTACCATTTACACTTATATTAGAGAAGAGAAGTGTAAGGGGTGATATGATTACCATTTACACATATATTAGAGAAGAGACGTGTAAGGGGGATATGATTACCATTTACACTTATATTAGAGAAGAGACGTGTAAGGGGGATATGATTACCATTTACACTTATATTAGAGAAGAGATGTGTAAGGGGTGATATGATTACCATTTACACTTATATCAGAGAAGAGACATGTAAGGGGGGATATGATTACCATTTACACTTATATTAGAGAAGAGACGTGTAAGGGGGATATGATTACCATTTACACTTATATTAGAGAAGAGACATCTAAGGGGTGATATGATTACCATTTACACTTATATTAGAGAAGAGACGTGTAAGGGGGATATGATTACCATTTACACTTATATTAGAGAAGAGACGTGTAAGGGGTGATATGATACCATTTACACTTATATTAGAGAAGAGACGTGTAAGGGGTGATATGATTACCATTTACACTTATATTAGAGAAGAGACGTGTAAGGGGTGATATGATTACCATTTACACTTATATTAGAGAAGAGACGTGTAAGGGGGGATATGATTACCATTTACACTTATATTAGAGAAGAGATGTGTAAGGGGTGATATGATTACCATTTACACTTATATTAGAGAAGAGACGTGTAAGGGGGATATGATTACTATTTACACTTATATTAGAGAAGAGACGTGTAAGGGGGGATATGATTACCATTTACAAATACATTCAAGGTCAATACAAAGAACTATCCAATGGATTATTTATGCAAAAAGCTGAGCTAAGAAGGAGAGGTCATCCATTAAGACTAGAGGAAAGGCAGGGATTCTTTACAGTAAGGGCGGTAAAGCTATGGAATTTTTTGCCTCGGAATGTTGTACTTGCAGATAATGCAACTGCTTTCAAAAAAAGCAACGGATGCCTATGTAGCACAGAACAATAGTGAGAATTATGAAAGTTGGCTTCAGTGCTGATAGGTTGTTGATCCAGGGAAATATCTGAAGGCCATTTGGAGTCAGGAAGGAATTTTTTACCCACTTGGGGCTAAAGTGGAAATGTCTTCAGAGGGTTTCTTTTTCCTTCCTCTGGATCAACAGGGGTGTTTTTGGCATGGGCTGGACTAGATGGACGCATGTCTTTTTTCTGCCTCATCAACTATGTAATGCTAGAGGAATATTCCAGCGGATTTAATTAGGAATTGCTATCTGCCCCGCCAATGGTGCAGTTTGTTTGCCACAGAATTGGTTCATTTTTATTTGGTGCCAATGTCCCTTTATGAAGCAGATCTCCGCAACTCATAGCTCACTGCCTCCGAATGGAAATACTGCAGTGCCACCTTCTGGCCATTTAGCATAAAGCACCATAATAATCCTTGCACTGTCACACCACTCCTAAAATAATTGATGCCCCCGAAAATAAATGTGGGAATAATCAGGGAATAATCAGTACTGTAAACATGAAATAAATATATAAAACAGTACGTTGGAAGTCCTGTTCCAGTGAACGGGATCCTATCCACTAAAACTCTCTACACATCATCTTACAGCTCCTGAAACACTAGTGCAGGGCAATGGTCATTTAATGGTTAACACACTCCTGACAGGGGACCCACAAGACCTATTGTAAGGGAAAGTCGTCATTCCTCATTAACCCTTAATGTGCCAGAGGGGGTACAGAATGCATTACTCCATAATTCGTTGCCTGCCCCTCTGGCGCTTAAAGGGTTAAAACCGTGAGTCACGTTGGGACTGTGCAAGGAGAAGAAGATGTAAGGGATGGGTTCAAGGGGTATAACTCCCCTAATATTTCTTTATGTGATGGGATTAAATGGCTCATTTTAAAGCACAGGTTTCCAAGCATTATCTTCAGAACAGGACTGGTTTTACAGGACCTTTTAAGGGAGTTTCAGAGGATCTTCCCAACTATAGTTTTTTAATGAGATGGTTTTCAAATCATACAATTTCTACATAAACTGATTTATCTGAAATCATTCTTCCTGTAAGGGTAGTAATGTCCCAAAGTACAGAGCAGCGATGTATCAGAGTGAGACCAACAGGCAATGAGACCTGCAGGGCAATGCCCATTTACATGAGACCAGCAGGACAATACCCATTCACATGAGACCTGCAGGACAATACCCATTCACATGAGACCTGCAGTACAATGCCCATTCACATGAGACCTGCAGGACAATACCCATTCACATGAGACCTGCAGGACAATACCCATTCACATGAGACCAGCAGGACAATGCCCTTTCACATGAGACCTGCAGGACAACACCCATTCACATGAGACCTGCAGGGCAATACCCATTTACATGAGATCAGCAGGACAATACCCATTCACATGAGACCTGCAGGACAATGCCCATTCACATGAGACCTGCAGGACAATGCCCATTCACATGAGACCTGCAGGACAATGCCCATTCACATGAGACCAGCAGTACAATACCTATTCACATGAGACCAGCAGTACAATACCTATTCACATGAGACCAGCAGTACAATACCCATTCACATGAGACCAGCAGTACAATACCCATTCACATGAGACCAGCAGTACAATACCCATTCACATGAGACCAGCAGGACAATGCCCTTTCACATGAGACCTGCAGGACAACACCCATTCACATGAGACCTGCAGGGCAATACCCATTTACATGAGACCAGCAGTACAATACCCATTCACATGAGACCAGCAGTACAATACCCATTCACATGAGACCAGCAGGACAATGCCCTTTCACATGAGACCTGCAGGACAACACCCATTCACATGAGACCTGCAGGGCAATACCCATTTACATGAGACCAGCAGTACAATACCTATTCACATGAGACCAGCAGTACAATACCCATTCACATGAGATCAGCAGTACAATACCCATTCACATGAGACCAGCAGTACTATACCCATTCACATGAGACCAGCAGTACAATACCCATTCACATGAGACCAGCAGTACAATACCCATTCACATGAGACCAGCAGGACAATGCCCTTTCACATGAGACCTGCAGGACAACACCCATTCACATGAGACCTGCAGGGCAATACCCATTTACATGAGACCAGCAGGACAATACCCATTCACATGAGACCTGCAGGACAATGCCCATTCACATGAGACCTGCAGGACAATGCCCATTCACATGAGACCAGCAGTACAATACCTATTCACATGAGACCAGCAGGACAATACCCATTCACATGAGACCAGCAGTACAATACCCATTCACATGAGACCAGCAGTACAATACCCATTCACATGAGACCAGCAGTACAATGCCCATTCACATGAGACCAGCAGTACAATACCCATTCACATGAGACCAGCAGGACAATGCCCATTCACATGAGACCTGCAGGACAATGCCCATTTACATGAGACCAGCAGGACAATACCCATTCACATGAGACCAGCAGGACAATACCCATTCACATGAGACCAGCAGGACAATGCCCATTCACATGAGACCTGCAGGACAATGCCCATTTACATGAGACCAGCATGACTACACCCATTCACATGAGACCAGCAGTACAATGCCCATTCACATGAGACCTGCAGGACAATGCCCATTCACATGAGACCAGCATGACTACACCCATTCACATGAGACCAGCATGACTACACCCATTCACATGAGACCTGCAGGACAATACCCATTCACATGAGACCTGCAGGACAATACCCATTCACATGAGACCTGCAGGACAATACCCATTCACATGAGACCTGCAGGACAATGCCCATTCACATGAGACCAGCATGACTACACCCATTCACATGAGACCTGCAGGACAATGCCCATTCACATGAGACCTGCAGGACAATACCCATTCACATGAGACCAGCATGACTACACCCATTCACATGAGACCAGCATGACTACACCCATTCACATGAGACCAGCATGACTACACCCATTCACATGAGACCTGCAGGACAATACCCATTCACATGAGACCAGCATGACTACACCCATTCACATGAGACCAGCATGACTACACCCATTCACATGAGACCAGCAGTACAATACCCATTCACATGAGACCTGCAGGACAATGCCCATTCACATGAGACCTGCAGGACAATGCCCATTCACATGAGACCAGCAGTGCAATACCCATTCACATGAGACCAGCAGGACAATGCCCATTCACATGAGACCTGCAGGGCAATACCCATTTACATGAGACCAGCAGGACAATACCCATTCACATGAGACCTGCAGGACAATGCCCATTCACATGAGACCTGCAGGACAATGCCCATTCACATGAGACCAGCAGGACAATACCCATTCACATGAGACCAGCATGACTACACCCATTCACATGAGACCTGCAGGACAATGCCCATTCACATGAGACCTGCAGGACAATGCCCATTCACATGAGACCAGCAGGACAATACCCATTCACATGAGACCAGCATGACTACACCCATTCACATGAGACCTGCAGGACAATGCCCATTCACATGAGACCAGCAGTACAATGCCCATTCACATGAGACTAGCAGTGCAATACCCATTCACATGAGACCAGCAGTACAATACCTATTCACATGAGACCAGCAGTACAATACCCATTCACATGAGACCAGCAGGACAATACCCATTCACATGAGACCAGCAGCGTAATACCCATTCACATGAGACCAGCAGCGTAATACCCATTCACATGAGACCTGCAGGATCATACCCATTCACATGAGACCAGCAGGACAATACCTATTCACATGAGACCTGCAGTACAATACCCATTCACATGAGACCAGCAGTACAATACCCATTCACATGAGACCAGCAGGACAATACCTATTCACATGAGACCAGCAGGACAATACCCATTCACATGAGACCAGCAGGACAATGCCCATTCACATGAGACCTGCAGGACAATACCCATTCTCATGAGACCAGCAGTACAATACCCATTCTCATGAGACCAGCAGGACAATACCCATTCACATGAGACCAGCAGTACAATACCCATTCACATGAGACCAGCAGGACAATACCCATTCACATGAGACCAGCAGGACAATACCCATTCACATGAGACCAGCAGTACAATACCCATTCACATGAGACCAGCAGCGTAATACCCATTCACATGAGACCAGCAGGACAATACCCATTCACATGAGACCTGCAGGACAATCTGCATTGACATAAGACTTATAGGACAATACCTATTCACATGAGACCTATAGGACAATACCTATTCACATGAGACCAGCAGTACAATACCCATTCTCATGAGACCAGCAGTACAATACCTATTCATGTGAGACCAGCAGTACAATACCCATTCACATGAGACCTGCAGTACAATACCCATTCATGTGAGACTAGCAGTACAATACCCATTCTCATGAGACCAGCAGTACAATACCCATTCACATGAGACCAGCAGTACAATACCCATTCTCATGAGACCAGCAGTACAATACCCATTCACATGAGACTAGCAGTACAATACCCATTCTCATGAGACCAGCAGTACAATACCCATTCTCATGAGACCAGCAGTACAATACTCATTCACATGAGACCAGCAGCTCAATACCCATTCACATGAGACCAGCAGTACAATGCCCATTCACATGAGACCAGCAGTACAATGCCCATTCACATGAGACCAGCAGTACAATACCCATTCACATGAGACCTGCAGTACAATACCCATTCTCATGAGACCAGCAGTACAATACCCATTCACATGAGACTAGCAGTACAATACCCATTCACATGAGACCTGCAGTACAATACCCATTCTCATGAGACCAGCAGTACAATACCCATTCACATGAGACTAGCAGTACAATACCCATTCTCATGAGACCAGCAGTACAATACCCATTCTCATGAGACCAGCAGTACAATACTCATTCACATGAGACCAGCAGCTCAATACCCATTCACATGAGACCAGCAGCTCAATACTCATTCACATGAGACCAGCAGCTCAATACCCATTCTCATGAGACCAGCAGGACAATACCCATTCACATGAGACCAGCAGTACAATACTCATTCACTAGACCAGTAGAGCAATACCCAATTTTTTATTGAGACTGCAACAGAATAGAAAGCAAGATAAACAAGGAAATTAAGTAATAATCTATCAAGCTCTAAGGGTAAACTACTAGAAATGTGTTATTATTTTTTCCACTCCTCCTGTCCCAGATTCTCTGCCCACATAGCCTCCCGTGAGATGTAACCATTTAATTCATGCTTATCCCATAGTAATATTGTATAAATCGGGGAAGTAGAGGTGGAAGGCAGAGCCCAGTGTCTAAAGAAAAGTTTCAAAACTTGTCAGAGTCCTTTGTCTAACCACCTAAATCGCTATCCAATTTATCACTAACTGAAGAAAATAAGACCATTTCTTCTGTATTTCCTCCAATGTTGTCCTTTTATATAATCCCACTTAGCCAAATTCAGAAAATAAAGTCCCTTAACATTTCTAGACTCTTATTAAACAAATTAATTAGTTAAAGACTGTTGTCCAATTTTCCAATTAGGGTTAAAAGCTTAGTTCTAAAGTCCATTAATTTCAATTTTACCACATGACAGGAGGCTTCATATTTTGCTTATCTTCCTTTACTGAAATCTCCATAGCAGCACAGATCATTTACATAACCAATCAAAAAACAGCAATCAAGGCCATATAAGACCCCAACTCCACCCACTCCTCCTCTTTCTTGCTGCTCCAACAAGCTGCACAGGTCAGAGTACTGTTTCTCTGTATATGTTTTTACACAAGCTGTATAGGTCAGAGTACTGTTTCTCTGTATATGTTTTTACACAAGCTGCATAGGTCAGAGTACTGTTTCTCTGTATATGTTTTTACACAAGCTGCATAGGTCAGAGTACTGCTTCTCTGTATATGTTTTTATACAAGCTGCATAGGTCAGAGTACTGTTTCTCTGTATATGTTTTTACACAAGCTGTATAGGTCAGTACTGTTTCTCTGTATATGTTTTTACACAAGCTGCATAGGTCAGAGTACTGTTTCTCTGTATATGTTTTTACACAAGCTGCATAGGTCAGAGTACTGCTTCTCTGTATATGTTTTTATACAAGCTGCATAGGTCAGTACTGTTTCTCTGTATATGTGTTTACACAAGCTGCATAGGTCAGAGTACTGTTTCTCTTTATGTGTTTTTACACAAGCTGCATAGGTCAGAGTACTGTTTCTCTGTATATGTTTTTATACAAGCTGTATAGGTCAGAGTACTGTTTCTCTGTATATGTTTTTACACAAGCTGCATAGGTCAGAGTACTGTTTCTCTGTATATGTTTTTATACAAGCTGCATAGGTCAGAGTACTGTTTCTCTGTATATGTTTTTACACAAGCTGCATAGGTCAGAGTACTGTTTCTCTGTATATATTTTTACACAAGCTGTATAGGTCAGAGTACTGTTTCTCTGTATATGTTTTTACACAAGCTGTATAGGTCAGAGTACTGCTTCTCTGTATATGGTTTACACAAGCTGTATAGTTCAGAGTACTGTTTCTCTGTATATGTTTTTACACAAGCTGCACAGGTCAGAGTACTGTTTCTCTGTATATGGTTTACACAAGCTGTATAGGTCAGAGTACTGTTTCTCTGTATATATTTTTACACAAGCTGTATAGGTCAGAGTACTGTTTCTCTGTATATGTTTTTACACAAGCTGTATAGGTCAGAGTACTGTTTCTCTGTATATGTTTTTACACAAGCTGCATAGGTCAGAGTACTGTTTCTCTGTATATGTTTTTACACAAGCTGCACAGGTCAGAGTACTGTTTCTCTGTATATGGTTTACACAAGCTGTATAGGTCAGAGTACTGTTTCTCTGTATATATTTTTACACAAGCTGTATAGGTCAGAGTACTGTTTCTCTGTATATGTTTTTACACAAGCTGCATAGGTCAGAGTACTGTTTCTCTGTATATGTTTTTACACAAGCTGTATAGGTCAGAGTACTGTTTCTCTGTATATGTTTTTATACAAGCTGTATAGGTCAGTACTGTTTCTCTGTATATGTTTTTACACAAGCTGCACAGGTCAGAGTACTGTTTCTCTGTATATGGTTTACACAAGCTGTATAGGTCAGAGTACTGTTTCTCTGTATATGTTTTTACACAAGCTGCATAGGTCAGAGTACTGTTTCTCTGTATATGTTTTTACACAAGCTGTATAGGTCAGAGTACTGTTTCTCTGTATATGTTTTTACACAAGCTGTATAGGTCAGTACTGTTTCTCTGTATATGTTTTTACACAAGCTGCATAGGTCAGAGTACTGTTTCTCTGTATATGTTTTTACACAAGCTGTATAGGTCAGAGTACTGTTTCTCTGTATATGTTTTTATACAAGCTGCATAGGTCAGAGTACTGTTTCTCTGTATATGTTTTTACACAAGCTGCATAGGTCAGAGTACTGTTTCTCTGTATATGTTTTTACACAAGCTGCATAGGTCAGAGTACTGTTTCTCTTTATGTGTTTTTACACAAGCTGCATAGGTCAGAGTACTGCTTCTCTGTATATGTTTTTATACAAGCTGCATAGGTCAGAGTACTGTTTCTCTGTATATGTTTTTACACAAGCTGCATAGGTCAGAGTACTGTTTCTCTGTATATGTTTTTATACAAGCTGCATAGGTCAGAGTACTGTTTCTCTGTATATGTTTTTACACAAGCTGCATAGGTCAGAGTACTGTTTCTCTGTATATGTTTTTATACAAGCTGCATAGGTCAGAGTACTGTTTCTCTGTATATGTTTTTACACAAGCTGCATAGGTCAGAGTACTGTTTCTCTGTATATGTTTTTATACAAGCTGCATAGGTCAGAGTACTGTTTCTCTGTATATGTTTTTACACAAGCTGCATAGGTCAGAGTACTGTTTCTCTGTATATGTTTTTACACAAGCTGTATAGGTCAGAGTACTGTTTCTCTGTATATGTTTTTACACAAGCTGCACAGGTCAGAGTACTGTTTCTCTTTATGTGTTTTTATACAAGCTGCATAGGTCAGAGTACTGCTTCTCTGTATATGTTTTTACACAAGCTGCATAGGTCAGAGTACTGTTTCTCTGTATATGTTTTTATACAAGCTGCATAGGTCAGAGTACTGTTTCTCTGTATATGTTTTTACACAAGCTGCATAGGTCAGAGTACTGTTTCTCTGTATATATTTTTACACAAGCTGTATAGGTCAGAGTACTGTTTCTCTGTATATGTTTTTACACAAGCTGTATAGGTCAGTACTGTTTCTCTGTATATGTTTTTACACAAGCTGTATAGGTCAGAGTACTGTTTCTCTGTATATGTTTTTACACAAGCTGTATAGGTCAGTACTGTTTCTCTGTATATATTTTTACACAAGCTGCATAGGTCAGAGTACTGCTTCTCTGTATATGTTTTTACACAAGCTGCATAGGTCAGAGTACTGTTTCTCTGTATATGTTTTTACACAAGCTGCACAGGTCAGAGTACTGTTTCTCTGTATATGTTTTACACAAGCTGTATAGGTCAGAGTACTGTTTCTCTGTATATGTTTTACACAAGCTGTATAGGTCAGAGTACTGTTTCTCTGTATATGTTTTACACAAGCTGTATAGGTCAGAGTACTGCTTCTCTGTATATGTTTTTACACAAGCTGCATAGGTCAGAGTACTGTTTCTCTGTATATGTTTTACACAAGCTGTATAGGTCAGAGTACTGTTTCTCTGTATATGTTTTACACAAGCTGTATAGGTCAGAGTACTGTTTCTCTGTATATGTTTTTACACAAGCTGTATAGGTCAGTACTGTTTCTCTTTATATGTTTTTATACAAGCTGCATAGGTCAGAGTACTGTTTCTCTGTATATGTTTTTACACAAGCTGCATAGGTCAGAGTACTGTTTCTCTGTATATGTTTTTATACAAGCTGCATAGGTCAGAGTACTGTTTCTCTGTATATGTTTTTACACAAGCTGCATAGGTCAGAGTACTGTTTCTCTGTATATATTTTTACACAAGCTGTATAGGTCAGAGTACTGTTTCTCTGTATATGTTTTTACACAAGCTGTATAGGTCAGTACTGTTTCTCTGTATATGTTTTTACACAAGCTGCACAGGTCAGAGTACTGTTTCTCTGTATATGTTTTACACAAGCTGCATAGGTCAGAGTACTGTTTCTCTGTATATGTTTTTACACAAGCTGTATAGGTCAGTACTGTTTCTCTGTATATGTTTTTACACAAGCTGCATAGGTCAGAGTACTGTTTCTCTGTATATGTTTTACACAAGCTGCATAGGTCAGAGTACTGTTTCTCTGTATGTTTTACACAAGCTGTATAGGTCAGAGTACTGTTTCTCTGTATATGTTTTACACAAGCTGCACAGGTCAGAGTACTGTTTCTCTGTATATGTTTTACACAAGCTGTATAGGTCAGAGTACTGTTTCTCTGTATATGTTTTACACAAGCTGTATAGGTCAGAGTACTGTTTCTCTGTATATGTTTTACACAAGCTGTATAGGTCAGAGTACTGCTTCTCTGTATATGTTTTTACACAAGCTGCATAGGTCAGAGTACTGTTTCTCTGTATATGTTTTACACAAGCTGTATAGGTCAGAGTACTGTTTCTCTGTATATGTTTTACACAAGCTGTATAGGTCAGAGTACTGTTTCTCTGTATATGTTTTTACACAAGCTGTATAGGTCAGTACTGTTTCTCTGTATATGTTTTTACACAAGCTGCATAGGTCAGAGTACTGCTTCTCTGTATATGTTTTTACACAAGCTGTATAGGTCAGAGTACTGCTTCTCTGTATATGTTTTTACACAAGCTGCATAGGTCAGAGTACTGCTTCTCTGTATATGTTTTTACACAAGCTGTATAGGTCAGAGTACTGTTTCTCTGTATATGTTTTACACAAGCTGCATAGGTCAGAGTACTGTTTCTCTGTATATGTTTTACACAAGCTGCATAGGTCAGAGTACTGTTTCTCTGTATATGTTTTTACACAAGCTGTATAGGTCAGTACTGTTTCTCTGTATATGTTTTTACACAAGCTGCATAGGTCAGAGTACTGCTTCTCTGTATATGTTTTTACACAAGCTGCATAGGTCAGAGTACTGTTTCTCTGTATATGTTTTACACAAGCTGCATAGGTCAGAGTACTGTTTCTCTGTATATGTTTTTACACAAGCTGCATAGGTCAGAGTACTGTTTCTCTGTATATATTTTTACACAAGCTGTATAGGTCAGAGTACTGTTTCTCTGTATATGTTTTACACAAGCTGTATAGGTCAGAGTACTGTTTCTCTGTATATGTTTTTACACAAGCTGTATAGGTCAGTGTACTGTTTCTCTGTATATGTTTTATACAAGCTGCATAGGTCAGAGTACTGTTTCTCTGTATATATTTTTACACAAGCTGTATAGGTCAGAGTACTGTTTCTCTGTATATGTTTTACACAAGCTGCATAGGTCAGAGTACTGTTTCTCTGTATATGTTTTTACACAAGCTGTATAGGTCAGTACTGTTTCTCTGTATATGTTTTTACTCAAGCTGCATAGGTCAGAGTACTGTTTCTCTGTATATGTTTTACACAAGCTGCATAGTTCAGAGTACTGCTTCTCTGTATATGTTTTACACAAGCTGCATAGGTCAGAGTACTGTTTCTCTGTATATATTTTTACACAAGCTGTATAGGTCAGAGTACTGTTTCTCTGTATATGTTTTATACAAGCTGCATAGGTCAGAGTACTGTTTCTCTGTATATGTTTTATACAAGCTGCATAGTTCAGAGTACTGTTTCTCTGTATATGTTTTTACACAAGCTGCATAGGTCAGAGTCCTGTTTCTCTGTATATGTTTTACACAAGCTGTATAGGTCAGAGTACTGTTTCTCTGTATATGTTTTACACAAGCTGTATAGGTCAGAGTACTGTTTCTCTGTATATGTTTTACACAAGCTGCATAGTTCAGAGTACTGTTTCTCTGTATATATTTTTACACAAGCTGTATAGGTCAGAGTACTGTTTCTCTGTATATGTTTTACACAAGCTGTATAGTTCAGAGTACTGTTTCTCTGTATATATTTTTACACAAGCTGCATAGTTCAGAGTACTGTTTCTCTGTATATATTTTTACACAAGCTGTATAGGTCAGAGTACTGTTTCTCTGTATATGTTTTCATACAAGCTGTATAGGTCAGAGTACTGTTTCTCTGTATATGTTTTTACACAAGCTGCATAGGTCAGAGTACTGTTTCTCTGTATATGTTTTATACAAGCTGCATAGGTCAGAGTACTGTTTCTCTGTATATGTTTTATACAAGCTGCATAGTTCAGAGTACTGTTTCTCTGTATATGTTTTTACACAAGCTGCATAGGTCAGAGTCCTGTTTCTCTGTATATGTTTTACACAAGCTGTATAGGTCAGAGTACTGTTTCTCTGTATATGTTTTACACAAGCTGTATAGGTCAGAGTACTGTTTCTCTGTATATGTTTTACACAAGCTGCATAGTTCAGAGTACTGTTTCTCTGTATATATTTTTACACAAGCTGTATAGGTCAGAGTACTGTTTCTCTGTATATGTTTTACACAAGCTGTATAGTTCAGAGTACTGTTTCTCTGTATATATTTTTACACAAGCTGCATAGTTCAGAGTACTGTTTCTCTGTATATATTTTTACACAAGCTGTATAGGTCAGAGTACTGTTTCTCTGTATATGTTTTCATACAAGCTGTATAGGTCAGAGTACTGTTTCTCTGTATATGTTTTTACACAAGCTGCATAGGTCAGAGTACTGTTTCTCTGTATATGTTTTTATACAAGCTGCATAGGTCAGAGTACTGTTTCTCTGTATATGTTTTATACAAGCTGTATAGGTCAGTACTGTTTCTCTTTATATGTTTTTATACAAGCTGTATAGGTCAGAGTACTGTTTCTCTGTATATGTTTTTACACAAGCTGTATAGGTCAGAGTACTGTTTCTCTGTATATGTTTTTACACAAGCTGTATAGGTCAGAGTACTGTTTCTCTGTATATGTTTTTACACAAGCTGTATAGGTCAGTACTGTTTCTCTGTATATGTTTTTACACAAGCTGCATAGGTCAGAGTACTGTTTCACTTTATATGTTTTTACACAAGCTGCATAGGTCAGAGTACTGTTTCTCTTTATGTGTTTTTACACAAGCTGCATAGGTCAGAGTACTGTTTCTCTTTATATGTTTTTATACAAGCTGTATAGGTCAGAGTACTGTTTCTCTGTATATGTTTTTACACAAGCTGCATAGGTCAGAGTACTGTTTCACTTTATGTGTTTTTACATTGTTTGTCTAATGTTCTTTTACACTATAATTGGTTTTCATGGTATGATATAGTATGGGGCCTTTGGGCTCAAGTTCTGTTTTTCTTTCTTATATATACATAATTTGTTTTTTCTAATGTGCTCATGTATATGTATGTTTGTGTGGGATTTTTTCACAAAGCGTTGCCGTCCCTAAAATCCTGTTACACGTGTCTTATTTCTGAAGTGCTGTGTGTGTATGTGTGGGGTCCGTTGTTTCCCTTCTAGCGGGGTTAGCAGGGCCTGGGACCATTAGTTTCTTCTGTGTCCCCTTTGGAGTTGCTCGGTGGTCTGTGGCCCACTCGTAGCTTCGGCGGCCATCTTGGATCTCGCATCTCGCGAGATCTCGGCGGCCATTTTCTTTTCTGGCTGAGTGGTTCTCGGTCGTTCTGGAGTCTCTCCCTTCAGTCAGGGTGGGGCTCCAGTGTGACCGGGGAGCGCTCAGCCTCTGTCTACACCTCATTGGTAAATTACAGTCTCACTACTGTACGGTTTTGCTTGTTATAAACCTCACTGGTTCATTACAGTTTTAATTGTGGGTGAGCCCCACTGTTGATTGGGGTGAGCCCCCTGCTTACATTGCTACTTTTGAGTAGTCCTTGTGCCATGCCTTGCATGGGTTTTCCCCTGGAGGAGTTTCTGACAGCATTTGCAATTTTTTTTGATCATCCACTGCATTCAAAAAAAAAAAAAAAAAAAAAAAAAAAAATAAAATAAAATTCTGCTTTGTGTTTCTTTTACACCTACTTGGTTAGAGGAATATGCCTTTCTCTGTTTTTGCTGGGCCCTCTGAGGTGAGCCCTCACTTATCGGACATACCTTAGATATGCTGAGGATGAGCCCCTCTCTTCTCTGGTTTATATACATATACTGAGGGTGAGCCCCTCTTCTATGCTCATGCTTTGGGGGTGAGCCCCCCTTGAATCTCAATTTGTGTATGCACAATCTTTCCCTGTGTCAGTCTGGTTCTTTTTATTATAAGGACCAAATTTCTGCCATCTGTTCGGGGTGGGTTTTCACTGGGTGAACCCCAGATGTCCCTGACTGGTTTGCTCCAGCGTCTGGTTCCTGAATTCAGTTCTGCATTTGTGATAGTCAGGGTGAGGCCCTGTGGTGTCACTGCGGTGAGCCCCCATGTTAAGGATATTAGGGCTTCCTGTTTATTACTTTGGGTGAGCCCCATTCTGTCCTTGGGGTGACCCCCCCTTTTTTTTCCTTGGTTCTGTTACTTCAAGGTTCCTTGGGATTGAGGTGTGTCGGATGCGCCCTCCTTCTTTTGGTCATTGACGTTGGTTTTTTCTCCTTTCTGGTTTTTCCATATTTACGTTTTAATTGGGTGAGCCCTTTGGGAATATTTAAGGGTGAGCCCCTTTCTTTCACGTTATAGGCTATTGGGGGTGAGCCCCTGTTAGGTTCTATTTGCGACTATTTTTGGGCCTCCTGAGATAGTCGGCCATTCTGAGGTGATCTCTCAGGTTAATTTTGCCCTTGGAGTTTGGCCATGCTCCTTTACGGTGGGAGTGCACCCTGGCTATAGTTTCATCTATGTATGTGTGTGTGTATATATATGTGTATGCATATATGTGTAGGTGTGTGTGTGTGTGTGTGTATATGTGTGTATGTATATATATATGTGTATGTATATATATGTATGTGTGTATGTATATGTGTGTGTATAGTATTTTCTGCGGTAGTTTTTATGACTGGTTATATTTATATATAGATAGTTCTATATCTGTGACTACTGAGTCTGTCGCTAAGGAGGCCGCTTTCTGGTACACCTGGGGTGTTTGGTTCTGTCCTATATATCTCCTTTTCCGGGACTCAGGTGATTCTTTCGGAGTCTGGATCGGCTTTAGTTCATGTGTTTGGTGTACCAACCTCGGTTGTCTATGCTTTCTATCCTCCAGTGTACACGTATCATACATAGCGTCCATGCGTACCAAACCCTAGTGTACACATTTCCCTTCTGTGTGGGGGTTGTATTTATGGGGATTATATTGTTTATATACACTATCCGTAGATGTTGGTTTTGTTTTACTCATATTCATTTTCTGTAGATTCTAGTGGGTATTACACGTATTCATTTTCTGTGGATTCTAGCTTGTATTTCACTTCTTCATTCCTCTACTTTGTATTTTCTTATATACTATCTGTACATACTAGTGTGTATTGCACGTATTCAGTCTCTGTAGATTCTAGTGTGTCGTACACTTATACATTATCTGTAGATTCTCGGGTGTAGTACACTTATACATTATCTGTCCATTCTAGTATGTATTACACTTATGCATTGTCTGTAGATTCTAGGGTGTAGTACACTTATACATTATCTGTACATTCTAGTGTGTAGTACACTTATACCTTATCTATACATTCTAGTTCGTAGTACACTTATACATTATCTGTAGATTCTAGTGTATATTACACTTATACATTATCTGTAGATTCTAGGGTGTAGTACACTTATACATTATCTGTACATTCTAGTGTGTAGTACACTTATACATTGTCTGTGGATTCTAGTGTATATTACACTTATACATTATCTGTAGATTCTAGTGTGTCGTACACTTATACATTATCTGTAGATTCTCGGGTGTAGTACACTTATACATTATCTGTACATTCTAGTGTGTAGTACACTTATACATTGTCTGTGGATTCTAGTGTATATTACACTTATACATTATCTTTAGATTCTAGGGTGTCGTACACTTATGCCTTATCTGTAGTTTCTAGTGTGTATTACCCTTATATATTATCTGTAGTTTCTTGTGTGTATTACACATATATTATCTGTGGTTTCTAGTGTCTTTTACATTTATACATAATATGTAGATTCTTGTATGTGTTACACATCTACATTAGCTATGGAGTCTATGGTGTCTGACACGTATACATTGTCTGTAATTTAGGGTGTGTGTTACACATTCATTATTTGTAAATTCTAGGGTGTTACAAGTCTACATTGTTGGTAGATTCTGCTTTGTCTTTTGGTTTATTTGTCACCCTAATTCGTAGGATTTTTTTGTAGGCTTGTTTTGCTTTGTTGTGCGGAGGTTACTACTTCTCCACGTTTGTTTCCATCGGGTCCAGTTTTGGTTTCGTAGGTCAGGCCCAGGGTTTTAGGTGACATTAGCTAGAAGGACTTCGTTGGGTTTTGACTCTGGCAGGAGTTCATGTTTCGTTTGGTGTGCATTCAGTTTGGGGAGCAACTGCTTTGTGGGCTCTGTCTGCAGAGGTGCTGTGGTGGACCTTTTGTCTTAGACGGACTAGTATTGGGAAAACTTGTTTCACATTTTCTTTTTTCCGTCCTTTTCATGCTCGTTTTTCTTTGATGTTTTAGCGTTAAAAAAGCAAAATATGAAGCCTCCTGTCATGTGGTAAAATTGTAGATTATGTTAGCGTAGTGTACTAATAATCTTAATTTTAGTAATGACAGGAGGCGAATATTTTCCCTCCCTTTTCCCTCCCTGTGTGTTTTGTTTTTTAGGATTTATTAGGGAAGAATGGTGGACTTTGGTTTGGATTCAGTTATGGGTTTTTCTGTACATTTATTTATGTTTATTCATAATGTCTGTGTTTCTTGTATGTATTATTGGTATGTCTATTGATATTTCCTGGTGTACTTTCATACATTTCTTTTCTTTCAGTGTCTCTCCTACCGCAAGGTCAGTTTGCTTGAATGGTCCTGGCATCTTGTTTTGCTGCTCAGAGGGGGATGCTGAATCTTGAAGACGTCATGTTGGTTGCTGATGTTAAGATGTCATGTTGTTTGCTTGTTTGTGCAAAGAAAGAGGAGGAGTGGGTGGAGTTGGGGTCTTATATGGCCTTGATTGCTGTTTTTTGATTGGTTATGTAAATGATCTGTGCTGCTATGGAGATTTCAGTAAAGGAAGATAAGCAAAATATTCGCCTCCTGTCATTACTAAAATTAAGATTATTAGTACACTACGCTAACATAATCTACAATTTTAACATATTCCTGTCTCAAATACCCAAGTCAATCTTTGTGCTGTTTAACGTTTTCGATCATCAAAACCCTGACATTTCTTCTCTAAATAAGATGTCCCCTTTTTCTTAAAGGGATAGTAATGTTTCATAATAAAAGCAGCTCTAATTAATCATCATAATATTTGGGCCTTGGGGAGTGTTATTTCAGTACTGTCAGAGTTGTAGTACAAGAGTAATTGAATGACAAAGTATCCGCTTCCTGCCCCTTTTACTGATGTAACACTGTTCAGCCAGATCAGAAGGGAGGTGCCCAGGTAGACTGCAGAGAGGGACAATCTTCAATTAAGATAAGGGAAAAACCTGAAAAACTTGTCAAGGGGGGCAGGGCTTTCATTGTTCTCATAGGAAGAAGATTGTTCCCTTCTGTTATCTGTCTGGTCTATGGACTGGATTCCACATCTGAGAAGAGATGGCTCACACTAGGTAAAAGGGGCAGGGCTTTCATTGTTCTCATAGGAAAAAGATTGTCCCCTTCTGTTATCTGTCTGGTCTATGGACTGGATTCCACATCTGAGAAGAGATGGCTTACACTAGGTAAAAGGGGCAGGGTTTTCATTGTTCTCATAGAAAGAAGATTGTCCCCTGCTGTTATCTGTCTGGTCTATGGACTGGATTCCACGTCTGAGGTGAGCAGTGTTACACTAGGTAAAAGGGGGGCAGGGCTTTCATTGTTCTCATAGGAAGAAGATTGTCCCCTGCTGTTATCTGTCTGGTCTATGGACTGGATTCCACATCTGAGAAGAGATGGCTTACACTAGGTAAAAGGGGCAGGGTTTTCATTGTTCTCATAGAAAGAAGATTGTCCCCTGCTGTTATCTGTCTGGTCTATGGACTGGATTCCACGTCTGAGGTGAGCAGTGTTACACTAGGTAAAAGGGGGGCAGGGCTTTCATTGTTCTCATAGGAAGAAGATTGTCCCCTTCTGTTATCTGTCTGGTCTATGGACTGGATTCCACATCTGAGAAGAGATGACATACACTAGGTAAAAGGGGCAGGACTTTCATTGTTCTCATAGGAAGAAGATTGTTCCTTGCTGTGAGCTATCTGGTCTATGGACTGCATTCCACATCTGAGGTGAGCAGTGTTACACTAGGTAAAAGGGACGGGAGGGGGACACAATCATTCATTTACTCTTGAACCACAACTTTATTGAAATATCAGTAAATTTGTACAAGTGACAAGAAGTACAACTCATATCATGAGACTGATGTAACTAACAATCTGCATAAAGAGAATGTACAAACATAGAAATAATAATATGGAAATAAATTACGTCTGGACACAGAATAAGTCTTAAAATTTAGATTAAGAATGTGCTCTCTGCAAGTCAGGGAAGTGAGGTGATTTCCTAGTGAGGACTAACCCCTGGGCTAGTGACTGTGTAGTTCAGCAGAGCAAGGGGAATAGAAGGGGTTAGAAACTTCTGACATCTGATAAGATGCATTGAGATAGAGGGGGAGAGAAAGGGGAGAAAAAGGGGAGGGGATAAAAAGGGGAGGGGATAAAAAGGGGGAGGGTGGAAGAGAGGTTGTGGAGGGGGTATAGGGAGGTGGGGGGAACCCAGTGCCATGGAGGAGCAGTGGAGTCCTGGTATCAGTAGTCCAACACTGTGTGAGGGGTGAATGCACAAAGGATGCAGTTGGGCAAATCTCTATAGTGAGGAGGGAGGTGTGAGCATGGTAGAGGTATGAGAGGGTTGCCACCATTGCCATGTTTGAAGAAATGAGGGTGTTGGTGGTTACCGCATGGCATTTTTCCACAGCGTATAAAGTATCTAGTTTTGATAGCCATAGAGAAATTGGAAGGGTTCTCGTTTTTTCAAGAACAGTGCGATGAGGGATTTTGCAATGTTGGGTAAAAACGGGATAACTGGCCAAATCTCATGAGGAATGTGTGGATCCCTGGGGAGCGTGATACCAAAGGGTTTGTGTATCTCCTGAAAAACAAGTGTCCAGTATGGGTTTATGACGGGGCATGACCACCAGATGTGAGAGAGGGAACCAATCTGCCCGACGCATCTCCAGCACATAGCAGATATCATATGTGAGAATCTAGATAGGCGAGTAAGAGTCATGTACCGGCCCGTAAGGTTTTTGTAATTAACTTCTTGGGCGGATGAATTTCTAGCCCATTTGTGGTTTTGTTTGAATATGAAGGACTATTGGGACATGTCCAGTGAGATAGCCAGTTCCCTCTCCCACATCAACAGGAGGTATGGTTTACAAGTAGATTTGTCTCTGGTCAACAGTGAGTAGCAGAAATAAAGAGGTCGGAGTGAAGGGGGGTTTGGAAAGATTTGTTTCAAATGGCGTGAGGTCCTTAGTGAACTGACCTGTCAAAGCTGTATACTGAAACCAGTGGTGCGCTTGAAAGAGAGAGCACCAAGAAGAGTGGCATGCCCCACCACATCCCGAATATGGCCAAAGGGGACCGGAGAATTGTCACATGTAAGGGCTTGAAAAGTATCTGCCTTTTATCCCTCATTGCTTAAAGTGAGAGTAATGTAGTCCAGCAGGGAAATCGGGGTTACCTATTATGGAGAGGATGCAGTTTAAATGCAGTTTAGGGAAGCGAATGGGACTAGCATTCAAAACGGTAGGACTCTAGGGATAATCATCATATTTATTAAGTTTATCCTACCTGACCATGAGAGGTATGGAAGTCTCTATTTAGATAAGTCTAAAGAGATTGCTTGGTAGAAGGGACAGATCAGGTGAGATGTGGGTACCTAGTCTGAGTATAGAGATGGACCAGTGGAATGGGTACTCCTGTTGAAGGATCTGGGTTTCAGGTGGTTCCAAACTGATGTTGAGGATTTTGGATTTTGATAGATTCATTCAACCTTAAGAAAGTAGTGTTCATCCAGAAGTTTAAGAAGAGAGGGGAGAAAATCTGTAGGGTTAGATATAAAGAAAAGGACATAATCAACGTATCCGGATATTTTGAATGTGTCCTTTCCAGAAGTGATGCCACATATGGATGGGTCTTGTCTGAGAATGTTTAAGAAAGGTTCTACATAGTAACATAGTAATTTAGGTTGAAAAAAGACATGCGTCCATCTACTTCAACCCTAAGGAGAGGATGAACAGGAGTGGAGAGAGGGGGCATCCCTGGTGTTTTCCGTTCCTTATATCAAAAGGGTCAAACAGTAGGCCATTTACTAGAACTCAGGCAGAAGGGGTGTAGTGTAGGCTCATGATCCCAGTTATCATGTTGATACCCAACCCAATATTGGCAAGATTCCTGGAGAGGTAGGGTCAGGCAACTGTATCAAAGGCCTTTTCGGTGTCTGTCGAGATAGAGGGGGATGTTCTTGTGTGTGGCCAGGTAGGTCAGCAAGATATCAGTGGAGGTGTTGTGCCGTGCTTCTTGACTGGACACAAATCCGCACTTATCCGGAAGGGTAAGGTGGGGAAGATGAGGTCTGAAACGGTTGGCTTGGATTTTGGCTGGGAGTTTCAAGTCTTGGTTCAGACAGAATAGTCCTTTTTCTGGTTTGGGGATGACTACTACATGGCCCTTCAATGCTTGTCTGGGAATGAAGGCACCTTGTAGAACGGCATTGAAAAATGTCACTAATTGCGGAATGAGAATGATTTGGGAAGTCTTGTAGTAAACCAACAGGAAACTGTCTGGCCCAGGGCTTTTCACAGCTGCTGTGGTTTTTATGGCCTCCGTTATAAGGGACTCTAGCACAGAGGACATTTTGTGCAGTAACCTTGGGAACATTTGCTTTTTACAGAAACAACCATAAGCGGTGGGCATATTCAGGGGTGGGCAGTTGGGATGTCGGTGATGTGCTGAGGTTGTATAATTGTTCGTTTGAATGCTTCTGCTATCTTAATGTAGGACTGGACTGAAGTGCCATCTGATTGTAGAAATGCAACAGACCACCTATGAGTGAGGACCACATGAAGGACTTGTTAGTGTCCCCTCTTGAGGAGTGCAGTGAGTTCTGTTCTGGCAGTGAAGAGGTCATCTAGAACCATCCCTATCTGTGATGATTTATGTCATAATTCTAACTGTTTAATCTTCTCTAGGAGGTCGTTAATGTGTCTAAGTTTTTCTCTGCATTTGGTCGCCTCTAACTTGATGAAATACCCTCTCACCAGACTCTTGTGAGCCTCCCATATGATAGGGTCTGGAACATCTCCTGACAGTTGAGAATGAACTATTCTTCCAGTTTCTGGGTAAGGCGTGAAAGGAGCTTGGAGTTGTGCAGAACCAGGTTGTTTAGTCTACAACATTTAGAAAAGGGGAATCCTCAGGGTAATGGATGGTTACCGACAGGGATACGTGATCCAGCTACATTGCTGGTTCAACGTGGCCTTCAAGTAAGGAGGGAAGTAGTATTTGGGAAATGAAGATGTAATCTATCCTGCTGAATGTAGCAAATGGGAAGAATAGAATGTGTATATCGTGTCTCACAGGTGTAAGGATCTCCAGGCATCAACCAAGTTACGAGAGTTTAAAATGAAATCTACCAGAGGAACAGTCTTGTACGGGATCGAGAGCAATGTTCAAGTTGCTACCCATGATCACTCTGCCCTGACGTTCAGTATCAAGACGGGAGAGAACCTTGTTCAGAAAAGATATTTGAGTTAGGGCTGTATATATTTAAAAAAAGCAATTGACCCTTTACCAGAAAGTAGCAACCTTCATCATCTCTGAGGATGTCTGTAGATGTCCATGGGAGAGAAGATCTGAGAAGAATGCCTACCCTCTTTATCTTTTCCGAAGTGGAAGAGAAGTATGATGTGGAGAAAATGCGGTTGGAGAATGTGGGTTGGAAGGTGGAAAGGAAGTGGGCTCCTGGACAAACATCATATCTGCCTTTAGTCTATTAAAGTCTCTGAGGGCAATGGCATGTTTCTAGGGGGAGTTCAGACCTTTTGGCATTCACAGTGATTAGTTTAAAGGGAGACATTTAGAAAATGAGATGTCCAGGACAAAAAGTGCCATGGAGGCAAGGAGGGGAGTGAGGAAAGGGAAGGGAAGTGGTGAAAAAAAGGGGAGTAGAGGAGTAGGGATGTCTGTTGAAACTTAGAGAAAAAGGAGAAAGTTAGTTGGAGATCTACAAGCAATTAAAGATTGTGTGAAGTGAACAAACGGGTTGTGCCGCTAAGCGTAGGGGGTAGAATAGAGTTAGTGTTCAGAAACGTGTCACTGAGGATAGAGCCTGCAGGGGTGGGGGATTATAGAGAGAGAAAGGATCACAGTGACCCAGTGAGGTTAGAGGGACCCTAAGAACTGTAATGTACCCAGGGGTGAGAGGGTACCTAATAACTGGAGGCTCACAGGTGGATATATTCCACAGGAGTTCCTGTATATAGAAGGCAATCAAAGAGATGCAGAGATGTGATAAGAGATCGCATCATAATAAATAGAGAGTCACACATCAGGAAGTATATGGATCAGAAGGGAGGGTCGGTGAGGCAACCAGAATCATCAGATCATCGTCATTTGAAACTGAATGGGGTGAGGAGAGTGTTCATGATTAGAGTAGAGGTCTTACCCGGAGAATTGTGGGCTGTGACTTTACCATAAAAGTCTGAATGACACAATTCCAAGCTTTCCATCTGACAACATTAGATGTTCATGTTGACAGCTGAAAATCCTGGGTGTGTATCGGGTGGGGACTTCACTTACACACAAGGTAAGCGTGTCCCCAGTGAGGTGGGGCAGGTCTGGATGCGCTGCCTGACTGCAGGGTTATGATGCAGGGCATACCGCATAAGGAAGGGGCCAGAAGACATGTTCTCTTTGGTTGGGTATACGGGAAAGGTAAAATGAAGAATTGCAGAGGATAATAGTGAAAATAGTACAAAAAACAAACAAAAAAAACCCAAAGGGATCACATACAATTGAAATATTCTCTTAGAAGAGTAATTGTATTGAGGGTTTTTTTTTGCCTTCTTTTTGGCAAGAAAAAAAACTGGAATAGGAAAAGGGTTGAACTTGATGGACGCAAGTCTTTTTTCAACCTAAAGTACTATGTAACTATGTATGTAATTATTATAATTCGGTTTTGGGTAGACAGTGATGGTGAACTAGTAAGTATGCTCTACCAACTATAATTGTAAAGTGTCTGGTCAGGAATAGAACGGGAATCAATTACATTGAACTTATATAAGAACTGAGGAGGGTGGTGACAGGCAAGCATGGATCGTGTGGTTGTGTATTACCACTAAGTGTGGATCCCAGGGGTGTGTGAAGGTCTAGAGTATGCTGACTTGTAAGGAGGGTCCTGTTGACGTGTTGCATCCCCCCTCCATCTGCTGCCCATGCAGTGTACTATCAGCAGTAAACTTAAATCTGTTGCAATGAGGTGGAGTGGGGCAGAAAGGCACGCGACCCCGCCAGCATCTACAGCCACAGATCATCAGGCACAAGTTTATTATTGAGCCGTCAAGATGGAAGTGTGGAACATGATCCACAGCTGTGATAGCTTTTGGCCAGAGGTGTAATATCACCACCAGTGGTCCCGCACCCTTCCGCCTTCACATCTACATATACATTTTACCAAAGAGCGGTTCATACAACCAGTTCAGTTTTGGGTAGGTATTGATGGTGAACTAGTAAGTATGCCCTACCAACAATAATTGTTAAACATCTGGTCGTTAATGGAAGGGGTCACTATTACATTGAATATATATAAGAACTGAGGAGGGCAACGAGACGCAAGCAGGGAGTGTGTGGTTGTGTATTCTCATTAAGTGTGGATTCCAGCAATGTGTTAGATGATCTACATTATGATGAGGTGTAACGAGGGTATGACCGGCGTGTGGCATCCCCCCTCCATCTGCTGCCCTATAAACAGTTGACTTAAATCTGTTGCCATGAGGAGGAGTGGGGCAGAAGACTGTGCGAATTTAACATGGGTTAAATTATAGCAGTGCACCTCCGTGCACGCTGCTATCATTCTTTGCAGACAGGGTGTGCATTTAGAAAAAGATCCAGCCCAAAAACGGACATTGTCGTACATTGCCAGTCTGTGCATGTCACCTCTACTCCAGCATGGGATGCCAGTCACAATGCAAACGTCGAACATCGAGAACCCATGCCTGTCATTCAATTTAACATATGTTCGAACATCGAAACCCCATGCCTGTCCTTCAATATAGCATATGTTCGAACATCGAAACCCCATGCCGTCCTTCAATATAGCATATGCTCGAACATCGAAAACCCATGCCTGTCACATCCTACTCAACATGGACAAACTACATGTCACATTCTATGTTAGTACATGGGTAAAGATTAAGGTTTCATTTTCTGGTACCAGCCTCCTACCCTACTGTCCCTCTTTAGTACCCAAATTCCTCTCTCTCGTTTTCCTATCCTGATTTCCCCTCATATCAGATAACTCTATGTGTATATACATTGTAGTGTTTCATACTACATCAAGAATAAACATCAATGATTGTAATGTGATAGATGTAATGTGTTAAAAAGAAAAATTGAGACATTCTGTTGTGAACAAACTGCAACACAGGAGAGAAATAAAAAAAAATGCTTGACATCTATACTGAAGAGGGGTCCACAGCATTGTCTTAGTATAGCAATATCACCGTTTTCCGTGAGTGTGCAATACAGGGCTCTACGGTAATTGCTGGGCATTTCCCAACGTCATAATCAGGGGATGATGGGAGTTGTATTCTAACTACTGTTAGGAAACACATAAGTGATGCACATTCATCTCCCACCTAGAAATTATTTACACACGAGGCAACTCCCCCAAGTAATACCTAGCCCCTTTCCAAGTAACATAGTAACATAGTAAATTAGGTTGAAAAAAGACACAAGTCCATCAAGTTCAACCTTCGCTTCATACCTCAGTAACTAAGAATTTTATAGCTTTCCTGCTACCAATTAAATTAGTCTTTATCAGACCTTCCTGATCTGCCTACTGATAAACAGTATAACTCTGTATGTTCCCTTTTGAAAGAAATGTATCTAATCTTCTCTTAAATGTGTCCATTGTATCTGCCATAACTACCTCCCTGGGCAATGAATTCCACAATTTGACAGACCTTACCGTAAAAAAACCCTTCCTCTGCTGAAGTTTAAACCTCCTTTCCTCCAATCTCAAGAGGTGTCCCCTGGTCACCTGAGCAGGCCTTGGAATAAATAGCTCACCGCAGAGATCCTTGTATTGACCTCTCATATACTTGTACAATGTGATAAGGTCTCCTCTTAGTCGTCTTTTCTCTAGAGTAAATAAACCAAGTGAAAGGACTTCCAGAAAGGCTTCAGATCTGTTAGTGACTCACCTGTTATTGCCAGTCAGCGGGACCCGGAGAGTAGGAGGGGGTGATGCTATGGCTGCAGATTAAGTCTGGCACGGTGCTCTTAGTTGGTCACTCGTCACAATGTTGAAGCTCAGCCCGGCCAGCACCTTCTGGGTGGAGACACCTCATAGCAATCCTGTTCAGGATACATCATGCACTGTTGTGCACTCATACTAGGGATACCAAATGTTTAGACTCATTTCGTACAGGGGGAACCCTCCTGTATTTGTAAAACCTCTCTAGCAAATCTGGGACGGAAGACCTATTTACTCAAGTCTTGACTTTAGGTGGGCGATAAACAATACAAAATAGGCATAATGTTTCACTATCACATAATTCACGTCACTGAAGCAGCCAGCAGGCATCGCTACTGAGTGAGCATAGGGCTGCCCTGCTGCTGACAGTCACACTGATGGGACACCCTGCAACACAGAACTGGCGGAAGCGCACAAAATAAACATGCTATGGGACGGCAAATTGCCACCCTTGTCAAAGTACCGCCTGGGTCCATGGACCCACTGGGACCCATGTAAGGGCCGGCCTTGTATTCGAACAAATACCTAATATTTTTTTATATTTTGCACAGGAACAAATATTACTTGCTCTTGCAGTGGCAATAACTGGAACTAATGCTGGCTGCCTACCTATGCCTAGCCTAATGCTACCTGCCTGCCTACACAACAATTGTACACTCTCTAATCTCTTCTCTCTCTGAGCTCCAGCAACCCAATGAGGAAATGCAGGCTGTCTGTCTGTGTGACTGTGTCATTAGTCCAACCCCCATCATGAAACGAAGAAGGCTATTCGAATACAGACAAAAGAGGGAAGTAGTGCATGAAACGGAGAATGGAATTGGACTAGAGACATGGAGGGAAAATTATGGAGGGAAAGTAATTGAGCGCGCACAGGAAGTACAAAAAAGTCCTGGTCAAAAGTAGTCAAAACTTTTGGAAATGTGTCGATTGCCGAAACGTCCGAAAGTTTCGACGAATTTCGGACCTGGGCTGTTCGGAGTCGGATAATTTTTTTCTGAATGACCCTTGAGTTTCGGATTGTCCGAATGTCTCCGAATGACCCCATTTTCAACGAAATCCGAATGTCTCCGAATGAATTCGCACATGTCTATGATTTACCCTGGTTAATATCCCACTCTGAAAATTGCCTAAATTGCATTAATTTAGACCAAGTGTTATGTAAAGATAATTCTGGGTCTGAAACAAAAGGTAGCAAATCACCCATGTACAAATTTTATTTACGTATGATATTTCCTCTTCCAATTCCCTTTTTTTTCCTATTCTCTCTAATTGCAACAACCAGAGCTTCCATGCAAAGGACAAATATCATGGAGGACAAGGGGCAACCTTGTATTGTTCCTGTTTCTATTGGAATATCATTACTTTCCAAACCCATTATTCTCAAAAGACTGAAAGAATTGCTATGAATAGCCATTAAATAATGTTTAAAGGAGCAGTAAACTTTTTTTATGAAAACACATATTTTATAGATCATTTCCTGCTGAACAAAACAAGGTCACTCCCATCGCTGTCAGATGTTTTATTCAAAATTTATAGCAGTTCAAATAGTCAGGAAGTGAATTTACTGTGTTTTACTTCCTGAAGTTCTAACTGACAGGAAGTGACTCAGCAGTTTCTATCACATTCTATGGAGAACTGTATGTCTGACTTTTCTGACTTTCTTCTCCATTAGAATCTGACAGGAATTCTAATTAGAATTTGAACACTACAGGGCACTGCTAATGTAAAAAAACATGGTTTTAAACCGTAATAACTCTGGAAATATAAATCTCTCTGCAGTGGGAGTACCCTTATTTTACTCAGTAGGAAAATCCCTACAATATATATTTTTTCATAAAAAAAGTTTACTGCTCCTTTAATAATACCATCTAAACCTCAATAATTATTTTCATGTGTTCTCAATTTACATCTAAGTATAAAGTGAGGGTGTTTTTGAACATAAGTCAATTATTTATGTCCAAAACATTAAAGTCACGCATTATACCATCGCTAGTATTCCTCCTAGTTATAAAGCAACATAAGTCGGTCTGAATCAGATGGGGAAAACACACCTAGCCTGATATTACCTTAGGTAGGGTCTTAAGGTCGCTATTAATTAGATTAATGGGTCTATAGTTTGAACCGTGTTCCTGCCTTCCCAAGTACAAATATAAAACTTCAGTTGGTCTCCTTAATTAATACTAGTTGAAGAGCCTGTGTACACGGGCCACTGTGCCGGCTGCTGGCTGGATCCTGACATCACTGGCCGCGCTGCAGTTATGCGCAGTAGAGACTTCCCGCGCCGCAGGTGATATGGAGAGGGGCGCTTCAAATCTCCCCGCTCCGTATCTGCCGGCGCAGGCAGTCTCTCCTGTGCATGACTGCAGCGCTCTCAGCAGTCTGGACTGCGCATAATGGTTTCTGACAAACATTGGTAGCGTTTTATTATATAGGATAAATATATATATATATTTTTTTTAAATCGTTGAATATGCAGGATAAGCTCCATTAGAAAGATTTTGCACTACAAATTAATAAGTCAATCAGGACCAGGGCTTTTATAATTTTTAAGGATCTTCATGATTTTTTCTATCTCCTCCAATTCTAGTGGCTTATTTAAATCTTTTCACCCTTCCTGATTAACTGTCCCCTGCTCGTCACAGACCCACACATATACTGACCCTCCAGCCTGATTCACTGTCCCCTGCTCGTCACAGACCCACACATATACTGACCCCCAGCCTGATTCACTGTCCCCTGCTAGTCACAGACCAACACATATACTGACCCTCCAGCCTGATTCACTGTCCCCTGTTAGTCACAGACCCACACATATACTGACCCTCCAGCCTGATTCACTCTCCCCTGCTAGTCACAGACCAACACATATACTGACCCTCCAGCCTGATTCACTGTCCCCTGCTCGTCACAGACCCACACATATACTGACCCTCCAGCCTGATTCACTGTCCCCTGCTCGTCACAGACCCACACATATACTGACCCCCAGCCTGATTCACTGTCCCCTGCTAGTCACAGACCAACACATATACTGACCCTCCAGCCTGATTCACTGTCCCCTGTTAGTCACAGACCCACACATATACTGACCCTCCAGCCTGATTCACTCTCCCCTGCTAGTCACAGACCAACACATATACTGACCCTCCAGCCTGATTCACTGTCCCCTGCTCGTCACAGACCCACACATATACTGACCCCCAGCCTGATTCACTGTCCCCTGTTAGTCACAGACCAACACATATACTGACCCCCAGCCTGATTCACTGTCCCCTGTTAGTCACAGACCAACACATATACTGACCCCCCAGCCTGATTCACTGTCCACTGCTAGTCACAGACCCACACATATACTGACCCTCCAGCCTGATTCACTGTCCCCTGCTAGTCACAGACCAACACATATACTGACCCCCAGCCTGATTCACTGTCCCCTGCTAGTCACAGACCAACACATATACTGACCCTCCAGCCTGATTCACTGTCCCCTGCTAGTCACAGACCAACACATATACTGACCCTCCACCCTGATTCACTGTCCCCTGCTATTCACAGACCAACACATATACTGACCCCCAGCCTGTTTCACTGTCCCCTGCTAGTCACAGACCCACACATATACTGACCCCCCAAACTGATTCACTGTCCCCTGCTAGTCACAGACCCACACATTCATACTGACCCCCCAGCCTGATTCACTGTCCCCTGCTAGTCACAGACCAATACATATACTGACCCTCCAGCCTGATTCACTGTTCCCTGCTAGTCACAGACCAACACATATACTGACCCCCAGCCTGATTCACTGTTCCCTGCTAGTCACAGACCAATACATATACTGACCCCCAGCCTGATTCACTGTCCCCTGCTAGTCACAGACCCACACATATACTGACCCCCCAGCCTGATTCACTGTCCCCTGCTAGTCACAGACCAATACATATACTGACCCTCCAGCCTGATTCACTGTCCCCTGCTAGTCACAGACCAACACAAATACTGACCCCCAGCCTGATTCACTGTCCCCTGCTAGTCACAGACCCACACATATACTGACCCTCCACCCTGATTCACTGTCCCCTGCTAGTCACAGACCAACACATATACTGACCCCCAGCCTGTTTCACTGTCCCCTGCTAGTCACAGACCCACACATATACTGACCCCCCAGCCTGATTCACTGTCCTCTGCTAGTCACAGACCCACACATTCATACTGACCCCCCAGCCTGATTCACTGTCCCCTGCTAGTCACAGACCAATACATATACTGACCCTCCAGCCTGATTCACTGTTCCCTGCTAGTCACAGACCAACACATATACTGACCCCCAGCCTGATTCACTGTTCCCTGCTAGTCACAGACCAATACATATACTGACCCCCAGCCTGATTTACTGTCCCCTGCTAGTCACAGACCCACACATATACTGACCCCCCAGCCTGATTCACTGTCCCCTGCTAGTCACAGACCAATACATATACTGACCCTCCAGCCTGATTCACTGTCCCCTGCTAGTCACAGACCAACACATATACTGACCCCCAGCCTGATTCACTGTCCCCTGCTAGTCACAGACCCACACATATACTGACCCCCAGCCTGATTCACTGTCCCCTGCTAGTCACAGACCAATACATATACTGACCCCCAGCCTGATTCACTGTCCCCTGCTAGTCACAGACCAACACATATACTGACCCCCAGCCTGATTCACTGTCCCCTGCTAGTCACAGACCAACACATATACTGACCCCCAGCCTGATTCACTGTCCCCTTCTAGTCACAGACCAACACATATACTGACCCCCAGCCTGATTCACTGTCCCCTGCTAGTCACAGACCAACACATATACTGACCCTCCAGCCTGATTCACTGTCCCCTGCTAGTCACAGACCCACACATATACTGACCCCCAGACTGATTCACTGTCCCCTGCTAGTCACAGACCAACACATATACTGACCCCCAGCCTGATTCACTGTCCCCTGCTAGTCACAGACCAACACATATACTGACCCCCAGCCTGATTCACTGTCCCCTGCTAGTCACAGACCCACACATATACTGACCCCCAGCCTGATTCACTGTCCCCTGCTAGTCACAGACCAACACATATACTGACCCCCAGCCTGATTCACTGTCCCCTGCTAGTCACAGACCAACACATATACTGACCCCCAGCCTGATTCACTGTCCCCTGCTAGTCACAGACCAACACATATACTGACCCCCAGCCTGATTCACTGTCCCCTGCTAGTCACAGACCAACACATATACTGACCCCCAGCCTGATTCACTGTCCCCTGCTAGTCACAGACCTACACATATACTGACCCCCAGCCTGATTCACTGTCCCCTGCTAGTCACAGACCAATACATATACTGACTCCCCAGCCTGATTCACTGTCCCCTGCTAGTCACAGACCCACACATATACTGACCCCCAGCCTGATTCACTGTCCCCTGCTAGTCACAGACCAACACATATACTGACCCTCCATCCTGATTCACTGTCCCCTGCTAGTCACAGACCCACACATATACTGACCCCCCAGCCTGATTCACTGTCCCCTGCTAGTCACAGACCCACACATATACTGACCCCCCAGCCTGATTCACTGTCCCCTGCTAGTCACAGACCCACACATATACTGACCCTCCAGCCTGATTCACTGTCCCCTGCTAGTCACAGACCAACACATATACTGACCCTCCATCCTGATTCACTGTCCCCTGCAAGTCACAGACCCACACATATACTGACCCCCCAGCTTGATTCACTGTCCCCTGCTAGTCACAGACCCACACATATACTGACCCCCCAGCCTGATTCACTGTCCCTTGCTAGTCACAGACCAATACATATACTGACCCTCCAGCCTGATTCAATGTCCCCTGCTAGTCACAGACCCACACATATACTGACCCCCAGCCTGATTCACTGTCCCCTGCTAGTCACAGACCAACACATATACTGACCCTCCAGCCTGATTCAATGTCCCCTGCTAGTCACAGACCCACACATATACTGACCCCCAGCCTGATTCACTGTCCCCTGCTAGTCACAGACCAACACATATACTGACCCTCCAGCCTGATTCACTGTCCCCTGCTAGTCACAGACCAACACATATACTGACCCCCCAGCCTGATTCACTGTCCCCTGCTAGTCACAGACCAACACATATACTGACCCTCCACCCTGATTCACTGTCCCCTGCTAGTCACAGACCCACACATATACTGACCCTCCAGCCTGATTCACTGTCCCCTGCTAGTCACAGACCAACACATATACTGACCCCCCAGCCTGATTCACTGTCCCCTGCTAGTCACAGACCAACACATATACTGACCCTCCAGCCTGATTCACTGTCCCCTGCTAGTCACAGACCCACACATATACTGACCCTCCAGCATGATTCACTGTCCCTTGCTAGTCACAGACCAATACATATACTGACCCCCAGCCTGATTCACTGTCCCCTGTTAGTCACAGACCCACACATATACTGACCCTCCAGCCTGATTCACTGTCCCCTGCTAGTCACAGAACCACACATATACTGACCCCCCAGCCTGATTCACTGTCCCCTGCTAGTCACAGACCAATACATATACTGACCCTCCAGCCTGATTCACTGTCCCCTGCTAGTCACAGACCAACACATATACTGACCCCCAGCCTGATTCACTGTCCCCTGCTAGTCACAGACCCACACATATACTGACCCCCAGCCTGATTCACTGTCCCCTGCTAGTCACAGACCAATACATATACTGACCCCCAGCCTGATTCACTGTCCCCTGCTAGTCACAGACCAACACATATACTGACCCCCAGCCTGATTCACTGTCCCCTGCTAGTCACAGACCAACACATATACTGACCCCCAGCCTGATTCACTGTCCCCTGCTAGTCACAGACCAACACATATACTGACCCCCAGCCTGATTCACTGTCCCCTGCTAGTCACAGACCAACACATATACTGACCCCCAGCCTGATTCACTGTCCCCTGCTAGTCACAGACCAACACATATACTGACCCCCAGCCTGATTCACTGTCCCCTGCTAGTCACAGACCTACACATATACTGACCCCCAGCCTGATTCACTGTCCCCTGCTAGTCACAGACCTACACATATACTGACCCCCAGCCTGATTCACTGTCCCCTGCTAGTCACAGACCAATACATATACTGACTCCCCAGCCTGATTCACTGTCCCCTGCTAGTCACAGACCCACACATATACTGACCCCCAGCCTGATTCACTGTCCCCTGCTAGTCACAGACCAACACATATACTGACCCTCCATCCTGATTCACTGTCCCCTGCTAGTCACAGACCCACACATATACTGACCCCCCAGCCTGATTCACTGTCCCCTGCTAGTCACAGACCCACACATATACTGACCCCCCAGCCTGATTCACTGTCCCCTGCTAGTCACAGACCCACACATATACTGACCCTCCAGCCTGATTCACTGTCCCCTGCTAGTCACAGACCAACACATATACTGACCCTCCATCCTGATTCACTGTCCCCTGCAAGTCACAGACCCACACATATACTGACCCCCCAGCTTGATTCACTGTCCCCTGCTAGTCACAGACCCACACATATACTGACCCCCCAGCCTGATTCACTGTCCCTTGCTAGTCACAGACCAATACATATACTGACCCTCCAGCCTGATTCAATGTCCCCTGCTAGTCACAGACCCACACATATACTGACCCCCAGCCTGATTCACTGTCCCCTGCTAGTCACAGACCAACACATATACTGACCCTCCAGCCTGATTCAATGTCCCCTGCTAGTCACAGACCCACACATATACTGACCCCCAGCCTGATTCACTGTCCCCTGCTAGTCACAGACCAACACATATACTGACCCTCCAGCCTGATTCACTGTCCCCTGCTAGTCACAGACCAACACATATACTGACCCCCCAGCCTGATTCACTGTCCCCTGCTAGTCACAGACCAACACATATACTGACCCTCCACCCTGATTCACTGTCCCCTGCTAGTCACAGACCCACACATATACTGACCCTCCAGCCTGATTCACTGTCCCCTGCTAGTCACAGACCAACACATATACTGACCCCCCAGCCTGATTCACTGTCCCCTGCTAGTCACAGACCAACACATATACTGACCCTCCAGCCTGATTCACTGTCCCCTGCTAGTCACAGACCCACACATATACTGACCCTCCAGCCTGATTCACTGTCCCTTGCTAGTCACAGACCAATACATATACTGACCCCCAGCCTGATTCACTGTCCCCTGTTAGTCACAGACCCACACATATACTGACCCTCCAGCCTGATTCACTGTCCCCTGCTAGTCACAGAACCACACATATACTGACCCCCCAGCCTGATTCACTGTCCCCTGCTAGTCACAGACCAATACATATACTGACCCTCCAGCCTGATTCACTGTCCCCTGCTAGTCACAGACCAACACATATACTGACCCCCAGCCTGATTCACTGTCCCCTGCTAGTCACAGACCCACACATATACTGACCCCCAGCCTGATTCACTGTCCCCTGCTAGTCACAGACCAATACATATACTGACCCCCAGCCTGATTCACTGTCCCCTGCTAGTCACAGACCAACACATATACTGACCCCCAGCCTGATTCACTGTCCCCTGCTAGTCACAGACCAACACATATACTGACCCCCAGCCTGATTCACTGTCCCCTTCTAGTCACAGACCAACACATATACTGACCCCCAGCCTGATTCACTGTCCCCTGCTAGTCACAGACCAACACATATACTGACCCTCCAGCCTGATTCACTGTCCCCTGCTAGTCACAGACCCACACATATACTGACCCCCAGACTGATTCACTGTCCCCTGCTAGTCACAGACCAACACATATACTGACCCCCAGCCTGATTCACTGTCCCCTGCTAGTCACAGACCAACACATATACTGACCCCCAGCCTGATTCACTGTCCCCTGCTAGTCACAGACCCACACATATACTGACCCCCAGCCTGATTCACTGTCCCCTGCTAGTCACAGACCAACACATATACTGACCCCCAGCCTGATTCACTGTCCCCTGCTAGTCACAGACCAACACATATACTGACCCCCAGCCTGATTCACTGTCCCCTGCTAGTCACAGACCAACACATATACTGACCCCCAGCCTGATTCACTGTCCCCTGCTAGTCACAGACCAACACATATACTGACCCCCAGCCTGATTCACTGTCCCCTGCTAGTCACAGACCAACACATATACTGACCCCCAGCCTGATTCACTGTCCCCTGCTAGTCACAGACCTACACATATACTGACCCCCAGCCTGATTCACTGTCCCTTGCTAGTCACAGACCAATACATATACTGACTCCCCAGCCTGATTCACTGTCCCCTGCTAGTCACAGACCCACACATATACTGACCCCCAGCCTGATTCACTGTCCCCTGCTAGTCACAGACCAACACATATACTGACCCTCCATCCTGATTCACTGTCCCCTGCTAGTCACAGACCCACACATATACTGACCCCCCAGCTTATTCACTGTCCCCTGCTAGTCACAGACCCACACATATACTGACCCCCCAGCCTGATTCACTGTCCCCTGCTAGTCACAGACCCACACATATACTGACCCTCCAGCCTGATTCACTGTCCCCTGCTAGTCACAGACCAACACATATACTGACCCTCCATCCTGATTCACTGTCCCCTGCTAGTCACAGACCCACACATATACTGACCCCCCAGCTTGATTCACTGTCCCCTGCTAGTCACAGACCCACACATATACTGACCCCCCAGCCTGATTCACTGTCCCTTGCTAGTCACAGACCAATACATATACTGACCCTCCAGCCTGATTCAATGTCCCCTGCTAGTCACAGACCCACACATATACTGACCCCCAGCCTGATTCACTGTCCCCTGCTAGTCACAGACCAACACATATACTGACCCTCCAGCCTGATTCAATGTCCCCTGCTAGTCACAGACCCACACATATACTGACCCCCAGCCTGATTCACTGTCCCCTGCTAGTCACAGACCAACACATATACTGACCCTCCAGCCTGATTCACTGTCCCCTGCTAGTCACAGACCAACACATATACTGACCCCCCAGCCTGATTCACTGTCCCCTGCTAGTCACAGACCAACACATATACTGACCCTCCACCCTGATTCACTGTCCCCTGCTAGTCACAGACCCACACATATACTGACCCTCCAGCCTGATTCACTGTCCCCTGCTAGTCACAGACCAACACATATACTGACCCCCCAGCCTGATTCACTGTCCCCTGCTAGTCACAGACCAACACATATACTGACCCTCCAGCCTGATTCACTGTCCCCTGCTAGTCACAGACCCACACATATACTGACCCTCCAGCCTGATTCACTGTCCCTTGCTAGTCACAGACCAATACATATACTGACCCCCAGCCTGATTCACTGTCCCCTGCTAGTCACAGACCCACACATATACTGACCCTCCAGCCTGATTCACTGTCCCCTGCTAGTCACAGACCCACACATATACTGACCCCCAGACTGATTCACTGTCCCCTGCTAGTCACAGACCAACACATATACTGACCCCCAGCCTGATTCACTGTCCCCTGCTAGTCACAGACCAACACATATACTGACCCCCAGCCTGATTCACTGTCCCCTGCTAGTCACAGACCCACACATATACTGACCCCCAGCCTGATTCACTGTCCCCTGCTAGTCACAGACCAACACATATACTGACCCCCAGCCTGATTCACTGTCCCCTGCTAGTCACAGACCAACACATATACTGACCCCCAGCCTGATTCACTGTCCCCTGCTAGTCACAGACCAACACATATACTGACCCCCAGCCTGATTCACTGTCCCCTGCTAGTCACAGACCAACACATATACTGACCCCCAGCCTGATTCACTGTCCCCTGCTAGTCACAGACCAACACATATACTGACCCCCAGCCTGATTCACTGTCCCCTGCTAGTCACAGACCTACACATATACTGACCCCCAGCCTGATTCACTGTCCCCTGCTAGTCACAGACCAACACATATACTGACCCTCCAGCCTGATTCACTGTCCCTTGCTAGTCACAGACCAATACATATACTGACTCCCCAGCCTGATTCACTGTCCCCTGCTAGTCACAGACCCACACATATACTGACCCCCAGCCTGATTCACTGTCCCCTGCTAGTCACAGACCAACACATATACTGACCCTCCATCCTGATTCACTGTCCCCTGCTAGTCACAGACCCACACATATACTGACCCCCCAGCTTATTCACTGTCCCCTGCTAGTCACAGACCCACACATATACTGACCCCCCAGCCTGATTCACTGTCCCCTGCTAGTCACAGACCCACACATATACTGACCCTCCAGCCTGATTCACTGTCCCCTGCTAGTCACAGACCAACACATATACTGACCCTCCATCCTGATTCACTGTCCCCTGCTAGTCACAGACCCACACATATACTGACCCCCCAGCTTGATTCACTGTCCCCTGCTAGTCGCAGACCCACACATATACTGACCCCCCAGCCTGATTCACTGTCCCTTGCTAGTCACAGACCAATACATATACTGACCCTCCAGCCTGATTCAATGTCCCCTGCTAGTCACAGACCCACACATATACTGACCCCCAGCCTGATTCACTGTCCCCTGCTAGTCACAGACCAACACATATACTGACCCTCCAGCCTGATTCACTGTCCCCTGCTAGTCACAGACCCACACATATACTGACCCCCAGCCTGATTCACTGTCCCCTGCTAGTCACAGACCAACACATATACTGACCCTCCAGCCTGATTCACTGTCCCCTGCTAGTCACAGACCAACACATATACTGACCCCCCAGCCTGATTCACTGTCCCCTGCTAGTCACAGACCAACACATATACTGACCCTCCACCCTGATTCACTGTCCCCTGCTAGTCACAGACCCACACATATACTGACCCTCCAGCCTGATTCACTGTCCCCTGCTAGTCACAGACCAACACATATACTGACCCCCCAGCCTGATTCACTGTCCCCTGCTAGTCACAGACCAACACATATACTGACCCTCCAGCCTGATTCACTGTCCCCTGCTAGTCACAGACCCACACATATACTGACCCTCCAGCCTGATTCACTGTCCCCTTGCTAGTCACAGACCAATACATATACTGACCCCCAGCCTGATTCACTGTCCCCTGTTAGTCACAGACCCACACATATACTGACCCTCCAGCCTGATTCACTGTCCCCTGCTAGTCACAGACCCACACATATACTGACCCTCCAGCCTGATTCACTGTCCCCTGCTAGTCACAGACCAACACATATACTGACCCTCCAGCCTGATTCACTGTCCCTTGCTAGTCACAGACCAATACATATACTGACCCCCAGCCTGATTCACTGTCCCCTGTTAGTCACAGACCCACACATATACTGACCCTCCAGCCTGATTCACTGTCCCCTGCTAGTCACAGAACCACACATATACTGACCCTCCAGCTTGATTCACTGTCCCCTTCTAGACACAGACCCACACATATACTGACCCCCAGCCTGATTCACTGTCCCCTGCTAGTCACAGACCCACACATATACTGACCCCCAGCCTGATTCACTGTCCCCTGCTAGTCACAGACCAACACATATACTGACCCTCCAGCCTGATTCAATGTCCCCTGCTAGTCACAGACCCACACATATACTGACCCCCAGCCTGATTCACTGTCCCCTGCTAGTCACAGACCAACACATATACTGACCCTCCAGCCTGATTCACTGTCCCCTGCTAGTCACAGACCAACACATATACTGACCCTCCAGCCTGATTCACTGTCCCCTTGCTAGTCACAGACCAATACATATACTGACCCCC
This sequence comes from Rhinophrynus dorsalis, assembly GCA_037306005.1. Taxonomy (NCBI): domain Eukaryota; kingdom Metazoa; phylum Chordata; class Amphibia; order Anura; family Rhinophrynidae; genus Rhinophrynus; species Rhinophrynus dorsalis. The sequence continues at coordinate 214,605 of JBBDGT010000115.1, read as the reverse complement.
AGCCTGATTCACTGTCCCCTGTTAGTCACAGACCCACACATATACTGACCCTCCAGCCTGATTCACTGTCCCCTGCTAGTCACAGACCCACACATATACTGACCCTCCAGCCTGATTCACTGTCCCCTGCTAGTCACAGACCAACACATATACTGACCCTCCAGCCTGATTCACTGTCCCCTGCTAGTCACAGACCAACACATATACTGACCCCCAGCCTGATTCACTGTCCCCTGCTAGTCACAGACCAACACATATACTGACCCCCAGCCTGATTCACTGTCCCCTTCTAGTCACAGACCAACACATATACTGACCCCCAGCCTGATTCACTGTCCCCTGCTAGTCACAGACCCACACATATACTGACCCCCAGCCTGATTCACTGTCCCCTGCTAGTCACAGACCAATACATATACTGACCCCCCAGCCTGTTTCACTGTCCCCTGCTAGTCACAGACCAACACATATACTGACCCCCAGCCTTATTCACTGTCCCCTGCTGGTCACAGACCAACACATATACTGACCCTCCAGCCTGATTCACTGTCCCCTGCTAGTCACAGACCCACACATATACTGACCCCCCAGCCTGATTCACTGTCCCCTGCTAGTCACAGACCAATACATATACTGACCCCCCAGCCTGATTCACTGTCCCCTGCTAGTCACAGACCCACACATATACTGACCCCCCAGCCTGATTCACTGTCCCCTGCTAGTCACAGACCCACACATATACTGACCCTCCAGCCTGATTCACTGTCCCCTGCTAGTCACAGACCAATACATATACTGACCCTCCAGCCTGATTCACTGTCCCCTGCTAGTCACAGACCAACACATATACTGACCCTCCAGCCTGATTCACTGTCCCCTGCTAGTCACAGACCAACACATATACTGACCCCCCAGCCTGATTCACTGTCCCCTGCTAGTCACAGACCAACACATATACTGACCCCCAGCCTGATTCACTGTCCCCTGCTAGTCACAGACCAACACATATACTGACCCTCCATCCTGATTCACTGTCCCCTGCTAGTCACAGACCAACACATATACTGACCCCCCAGCCTGATTCACTGTCCCCTGCTAGTCACAGACCCACACATATACTGACCCTCCAGCCTGATTCACTGTCCCCTGCTAGTCACAGACCTACACATATACTGACCCCCCAGCCTGATTCACTGTCCCCTGCTAGTCACAGACCAACACATATACTGACCCTCCATCCTGATTCACTGTCCCCTGCTAGTCACAGACCAACACATATACTGACCCCCAGCCTGATTCACTGTCCCCTTCTAGTCACAGACCCACACATTCATACTGACCCCCCAGCCTGATTCACTGTCCCCTGCTAGTCACAGACCCACACATATACTGACCCTCCAGCCTGATTCACTGTCCCCTGCTAGTCACAGACCTACACATATACTGACCCCCAGCCTGATTCACTGTCCCCTGCTAGTCACAGACCAACACATATACTGACCCCCAGCCTGATTCACTGTCCCCTGCTAGTCACAGACCCACACATATACTGACCCCCCAGCCTGATTCACTGTCCCCTGCTAGTCACAGACCCACACATATACTGACCCCCCAGCCTGATTCACTGTCCCCTGCTAGTCACAGACCAATACATATACTGACCCTCCATCCTGATTCACTGTCCCCTGCTAGTCACAGACCCACACATATACTGACCCTCCAGCCTGATTCACTGTCCCCTGCTAGTCACAGACCTACACATATACTGACCCCCCAGCCTGATTCACTGTCCCCTGCTAGTCACAGACCAACACATATACTGACTCCCAGCCTGATTCACTGTCCCCTGCTAGTCACAGACCAATACATATACTGACCCTCCAGCCTGATTCACTGTCCCCTGCTAGTCACAGACCAACACATATACTGACCCTCCAGCCTGATTCACTGTCCCCTGCTAGTCACAGACCAACACATATACTGACCCCCAGCCTGATTCACTGTCCCCTGCTAGTCACAGACCCACACATATACTGACCCCCCAGCCTGATTCACTGTCCCTTGCTAGTCACAGACCCACACATATACTGACCCCCCAGCCTGATTCACTGTCCCCTGCTAGTCACAGACCCACACATATACTGACCCCCAGCCTGATTCACTGTCCCCTGCTAGTCACAGACCCACACATATACTGACCCTCCAGCCTGATTCACTGTCCCTTGCTAGTCACAGACCAACACATATACTGACCCCCAGCCTGATTCACTGTCCCCTGCTAGTCACAGACCAACACATATACTGACCCTCCAGCCTGATTCACTGTCCCCTGCTAGTCACAGACCCACACATATACTGACCCCCAGCCTGATTAACTGTCCCCTGCTAGTCACAGACCCACACATATACTGACCCTCCAGCCTGATTCACTGTTCCCTGCTAGTCACAGACCAATACATATACTGACCCTCCAGCCTGATTCACTGTCCCCTGCTAGTCACAGACCCACACATATACTGACCCTCCAGCCTGATTCAATGTCCCCTGCTAGTCACAGACCTACACATATACTGACCCCCAGCCTGATTCACTGTCCCCTGCTAGTCACAGACCAACACATATACTGACCTCCAGCCTGATTCACTGTCCCCTGCTAGTCACAGACCAACACATATACTGACCCCCAGCCTGATTCACTGTCCCCTGCTAGTCACAGACCAATACATATACTGACCCCCAGCCTGATTCACTGTCCCCTGCTAGTCACAGACCAACACATATACTGACCTCCAGCCTGATTCACTGTCCCCTGCTAGTCACAGACCAACACATATACTGACTCCCAGCCTGATTCACTGTCCCCTGCTAGTCACAGACCAACACATATACTGACCCCCAGCCTGATTCACTGTCCCCTGCTAGTCACAGACCAACACATATACTGACCCCCCAGCCTGATTCACTGTCCCCTGCTAGTCACAGACCCACACATATACTGACCCCCAGACTGATTCACTGTCCCCTGCTAGTCACAGACCCACACATATACTGACCCCCAGCCTGATTCACTGTCCCCTGCTAGTCACAGACCAACACATATACTGACCCCCAGCCTGATTCACTGTCCCCTGCTAGTTACAGACCAACACATATACTGACCCCCAGCCTGATTCACTGTCCCCTGCTAGTCACAGACCAACACATATACTGACCCCCAGCCTGATTCACTGTCCCCTGCTAGTCACAGACCAATACATATACTGACCCCCAGCCTGATTCACTGTCCCCTGCTAGTCACAGACCAACACATATACTGACCTCCAGCCTGATTCACTGTCCCCTGCTAGTCACAGACCAACACATATACTGACTCCCAGCCTGATTCACTGTCCCCTGCTAGTCACAGACCAACACATATACTGACCCCCAGCCTGATTCACTGTCCCCTGCTAGTCACAGACCAACACATATACTGACCCCCCAGCCTGATTCACTGTCCCCTGCTAGTCACAGACCCACACATATACTGACCCCCAGACTGATTCACTGTCCCCTGCTAGTCACAGACCAATACATATACTGACCCTCCAGCCTGATTCACTGTCCCCTTGCTAGTCACAGACCAATACATATACTGACCCCCAGCCTGATTCACTGTCCCCTGTTAGTCACAGACCCACACATATACTGACCCTCCAGCCTGATTCACTGTCCCCTGCTAGTCACAGACCCACACATATACTGACCCTCCAGCCTGATTCACTGTCCCCTGCTAGTCACAGACCAACACATATACTGACCCTCCAGCCTGATTCACTGTCCCCTGCTAGTCACAGACCAACACATATACTGACCCCCAGCCTGATTCACTGTCCCCTGCTAGTCACAGACCAACACATATACTGACCCCCAGCCTGATTCACTGTCCCCTTCTAGTCACAGACCAACACATATACTGACCCCCAGCCTTATTCACTGTCCCCTGCTAGTCACAGACCCACACATATACTGACCCCCAGCCTGATTCACTGTCCCCTGCTAGTCACAGACCAATACATATACTGACCCCCCAGCCTGTTTCACTGTCCCCTGCTAGTCACAGACCAACACATATACTGACCCCCAGCCTTATTCACTGTCCCCTGCTGGTCACAGACCAACACATATACTGACCCTCCAGCCTGATTCACTGTCCCCTGCTAGTCACAGACCCACACATATACTGACCCCCCAGCCTGATTCACTGTCCCCTGCTAGTCACAGACCAATACATATACTGACCCCCCAGCCTGATTCACTGTCCCCTGCTAGTCACAGACCAACACATATACTGACCCCCCAGCCTGATTCACTGTCCCCTGCTAGTCACAGACCCACACATATACTGACCCCCCAGCCTGATTCACTGTCCCCTGCTAGTCACAGACCCACACATATACTGACCCTCCAGCCTGATTCACTGTCCCCTGCTAGTCACAGACCAATACATATACTGACCCTCCAGCCTGATTCACTGTCCCCTGCTAGTCACAGACCAACACATATACTGACCCTCCAGCCTGATTCACTGTCCCCTGCTAGTCACAGACCAACACATATACTGACCCCCAGCCTGATTCACTGTCCCCTGCTAGTCACAGACCAACACATATACTGACCCTCCATCCTGATTCACTGTCCCCTGCTAGTCACAGACCAACACATATACTGACCCCCCAGCCTGATTCACTGTCCCCTGCTAGTCACAGACCCACACATATACTGACCCTCCAGCCTGATTCACTGTCCCCTGCTAGTCACAGACCCACACATATACTGACCCCCCAGCCTGATTCACTGTCCCCTGCTAGTCACAGACCAACACATATACTGACCCTCCATCCTGATTCACTGTCCCCTGCTAGTCACAGACCTACACATATACTGACCCCCCAGCCTGATTCACTGTCCCCTGCTAGTCACAGACCTACACATATACTGACCCCCCAGCCTGATTCACTGTCCCCTGCTAGTCACAGACCCACACATATACTGACCCCCCAGCCTGATTCACTGTCCCCTGCTAGTCACAGACCAACACATATACTGACCCTCCATCCTGATTCACTGTCCCCTGCTAGTCACAGACCAACACATATACTGACCCCCAGCCTGATTCACTGTCCCCTTCTAGTCACAGACCCACACATATACTGACCCTCCACCCTGATTCACTGTCCCCTGCTAGTCACAGACCCACACATATACTGACCCTCCAGCCTGATTCACTGTCCCCTGCTAGTCACAGACCTACACATATACTGACCCCCCAGCCTGATTCACTGTCCCCTGCTAGTCACAGACCAACACATATACTGACCCCCAGCCTGATTCACTGTCCCCTGCTAGTCACAGACCCACACATATACTGACCCCCCAGCCTGATTCACTGTCCCCTGCTAGTCACAGACCCACACATATACTGACCCCCCAGCCTGATTCACTGTCCCCTGCTAGTCACAGACCAATACATATACTGACCCTCCAGCCTGATTCACTGTCCCCTGCTAGTCACAGACCCACACATATACTGACCCTCCAGCCTGATTCACTGTCCCCTGCTAGTCACAGACCTACACATATACTGACCCCCCAGCCTGATTCACTGTCCCCTGCTAGTCACAGACCAACACATATACTGACTCCCAGCCTGATTCACTGTCCCCTGCTAGTCACAGACCAACACATATACTGACCCCCAGCCTGATTCACTGTCCCCTGCTAGTCACAGACCAACACATATACTGACCCTCCAGCCTGATTCACTGTCCCCTGCTAGTCACAGACCAACACATATACTGACCCTCCAGCCTGATTCACTGTCCCCTGCTAGTCACAGACCAACACATATACTGACCCCCAGCCTGATTCACTGTCCCCTGCTAGTCACAGACCCACACATATACTGACCCCCCAGCCTGATTCACTGTCCCTTGCTAGTCACAGACCCACACATATACTGACCCCCCAGCCTGATTCACTGTCCCCTGCTAGTCACAGACCCACACATATACTGACCCCCAGCCTGATTCACTGTCCCCTGCTAGTCACAGACCCACACATATACTGACCCTCCACCCTGATTCACTGTCCCCTGCTAGTCACAGACCAACACATATACTGACCCCCAGCCTGATTCACTGTCCCTTGCTAGTCACAGACCCACACATATACTGACCCTCCAGCCTGATTCACTGTCCCTTGCTAGTCACAGACCAACACATATACTGACCCCCAGCCTGATTCACTGTCCCCTGCTAGTCACAGACCAACACATATACTGACCCTCCAGCCTGATTCACTGTCCCCTGCTAGTCACAGACCCACACATATACTGACCCCCAGCCTGATTCACTGTCCCCTGCTAGTCACAGACCAACACATATACTGACCCTCCAGCCTGATTCACTGTCCCCTGCTAGTCACAGACCAATACATATACTGACCCTCCAGCCTGATTCACTGTCCCCTGCTAGTCACAGACCCACACATATACTGACCCTCCAGCCTGATTCAATGTCCCCTGCTAGTCACAGACCTACACATATACTGACCCCCAGCCTGATTCACTGTCCCCTGCTAGTCACAGACCAACACATATACTGACCTCCAGCCTGATTCACTGTCCCCTGCTAGTCACAGACCAACACATATACTGACCCCCAGCCTGATTCACTGTCCCCTGCTAGTCACAGACCAATACATATACTGACCCCCAGCCTGATTCACTGTCCCCTGCTAGTCACAGACCAACACATATACTGACCTCCAGCCTGATTCACTGTCCCCTGCTAGTCACAGACCAACACATATACTGACTCCCAGCCTGATTCACTGTCCCCTGCTAGTCACAGACCAACACATATACTGACCCCCAGCCTGATTCACTGTCCCCTGCTAGTCACAGACCAACACATATACTGACCCCCCAGCCTGATTCACTGTCCCCTGCTAGTCACAGACCCACACATATACTGACCCCCAGACTGATTCACTGTCCCCTGCTAGTCACAGACCCACACATATACTGACCCCCAGCCTGATTCACTGTCCCCTGCTAGTCACAGACCAACACATATACTGACCCCCAGCCTGATTCACTGTCCCCTGCTAGTTACAGACCAACACATATACTGACCCCCAGACTGATTCACTGTCCCCTGCTAGTCACAGACCAACACATATACTGACCTCCAGCCTGATTCACTGTCCCCTGCTAGTCACAGACCAACACATATACTGACCCCCAGCCTGATTCACTGTCCCCTGCTAGTCACAGACCAATACATATACTGACCCCCAGCCTGATTCACTGTCCCCTGCTAGTCACAGACCAACACATATACTGACCTCCAGTCTGATTCACTGTCCCCTGCTAGTCACAGACCAACACATATACTGACTCCCAGCCTGATTCACTGTCCCCTGCTAGTCACAGACCAACACATATACTGACCCCCAGCCTGATTCACTGTCCCCTGCTAGTCACAGACCAACACATATACTGACCCCCCAGCCTGATTCACTGTCCCCTGCTAGTCACAGACCCACACATATACTGACCCCCAGACTGATTCACTGTCCCCTGCTAGTCACAGACCCACACATATACTGACCCCCAGCCTGATTCACTGTCCCCTGCTAGTCACAGACCAACACATATACTGACCCCCAGCCTGATTCACTGTCCCCTGCTAGTTACAGACCAACACATATACTGACTACCAGCCTGATTCACTGTCCCCTGCTAGTCACAGACCAACACATATACTGACCCCCAGCCTGATTCACTGTCCCCTGCTAGTCACAGAGCCCACACATATACTGACCCCCAGCCTGATTCACTGTCCCCTGCTAGTCACAGAACCACACATATACTGACCCTCCAGCCTGATTCACTGTCCCCTGCTAGTCACAGACCAACACATATACTGACTCCCCAGCCTGATTCACTGTCCCCTGCTAGTCACAGACCAACACATATACTGACCCTCCAGCCTGATTCACTGTCCCCTGCTAGTCACAGACCAACACATATACTGACCCTCCAGCCTGATTCACTGTCCCCTGCTAGTCACAGACCAACACATATACTGACCCCCCAGCCTGATTCACTGTCCCCTGCTAGTCACAGACCAACACATATACTGACCCCCCAGCCTGATTCACTGTCCCCTGCTAGTCACAGACCAACACATATACTGACCCTCCAGCCTGATTCACTGTCCCCTGCTAGTCACAGACCAATACATATACTGACCCTCCAGCCTGATTCACTGTCCCCTGCTAGTCACAGACCAACACATATACTGACCCCCCAGCCTGATTCACTGTCCCCTGCTAGTCACAGACCCACACATATACTGACCCCCCAGCCTGATTCACTGTCCCCTGCTAGTCACAGACCAACACATATACTGACCCCCAGCCTGATTCACTGTCCCCTGCTAGTCACAGACCAATACATATACTGACCCCCAGCCTGATTCACTGTCCCCTGCTAGTCACAGAGCCCCTTTGGACAGAGCCCCCTGACTGCCTTCATTTCACCCCTGAAACAACTGCCTTATGCCCAATGGAAAGCTTTGTGAAGGGTGGTGGTGATGGGTGAGAACTGGGATCATAAACCAAGCTTTGTCTGTCAGCAGTGTTAACCCAAAACCATTTGGTGTATTGTACAGAACTGTGTAGGGACTTGTGTGTGAATTATGGAGCAATATTCACTCCATCTCTGTACATGGAATTGTTATTATGTAGAAACGTCCACTCCATCACTGTACATGGAATTGCTATTATGGAGAAATGTCCACTCCATCACTGTACATGGAATTGTTATTATGTAGAAATGTCCACTCCATCACTGTACATAGAATTGTTATTATATAGAAATGTCCACTCCATCACTGTACATGGAATTGTTATTATGGAGAAATGTCCACTCCATCACTGTACATGGAATTGCTATTATGTAGAAGTGTCAACTCCATCACTGTACATGGAATTGTTATTATATAGAAATGTCCACTCCATCACTGTACATGGAATTGCTATTATGGAGAAATGTCCACTCCATCACTGTACATGGAATTGTTATTATAGAGAAATGTCCTCTCCATCACTGTACATGGAATTGCTATTATGTAGAAATGTCCACTCCATCACTGTACATGGAATTGTTATTATATAGAAATGTCCACTCCATCACTGTACATGGAATTGTTATTATGTAGAAACGTCCACTCCATCACTGTACATAGAATTGTTATTATGGAGAAATGTCCACTCCATCACTGTACATGGAATTGTTATTATGGAGAAATGTCCACTCCATCACTGTACATGGAATTGCTATTATGTAGAAGTGTCAACTCCATCACTGTACATGGAATTGTATTATGGAGAAATGTCCACTCCATCACTGTACATGGAATTGTTATTATGGAGAAATGTCCACTCCATCACTGTACATGGAATTGTTATTATGTAGAAATGTCCACTCCATCTCTGTACATGGAATTGTTATTATGGAGAAATGTCCACTCCATCACTGTACATGGAATTGCTATTATGTAGAAATGTCCACTCCATCACTGTACATGGAATTGTTATTATGGAGAAATGTCCACTCCATCACTGTACATGGAATTGCTATTATGTAGAAATGTCCTCTCCATCACTGTACATGGAATTGTTATTATGTAGAAATGTCCTCTCCATCACTGTACATGGAATTGCTATTATGTAGAAATGTCCACTCCATCACTGTACATGGAATTGCTATTATGTAGAAGTGTCCACTCCATCACTGTACATGGAATTGTATTATGGAGAAATGTCCACTCCATCACTGTACATGGAATTGTTATTATGGAGAAATGTCCACTCCATCACTGTACATGGAATTGTTATTATGTAGAAATGTCCACTCCATCTCTGTACATGGAATTGTTATTATGGAGAAATGTCCACTCCATCACTGTACATGGAATTGCTATTATGTAGAAATGTCCACTCCATCACTGTACATGGAATTGTTATTATGGAGAAATGTCCACTCCATCACTGTACATGGAATTGTTATTATGGAGAAATGTCCACTCCATCACTGTACATGGAATTGCTATTATGTAGAAGTGTCCACTCCATCACTGTACATGGAATTGTATTATGGAGAAATGTCCACTCCATCACTGTACATGGAATTGTTATTATGGAGAAATGTCCACTCCATCACTGTACATGGAATTGTTATTATGTAGAAATGTCCACTCCATCTCTGTACATGGAATTGTTATTATGGAGAAATGTCCACTCCATCACTGTACATGGAATTGCTATTATGTAGAAATGTCCACTCCATCACTGTACATGGAATTGTTATTATGGAGAAATGTCCACTCCATCACTGTACATGGAATTGCTATTATGTAGAAATGTCCTCTCCATCACTGTACATGGAATTGTTATTATGTAGAAATGTCCTCTCCATCACTGTACATGGAATTGCTATTATGTAGAAATGTCCACTCCATCACTGTAAATGGAATTGTTATTATATAGAAATGTCCACTCCATCACTGTACATAGAATTGTTATTATGTAGAAATGTCCACTCCATCACTGTACATGGAATTGTTATTATGTAGAAATATCCTCTCCATCACTGTACATGGAATTGTTATTATGTAGAAATGTCCACTCCATCACTGTACATGGAATTGTTATTATGTAGAAATGTCCACTCCATCACTGTACGTAGAATTGTTATTATATAGAAATGTCCACTCCATCACTGTACATGGAATTGTTATTATGTAGAAATGTCCACTCCATCACTGTACATGGAATTGTTATTATGTAGAAATGTCCACTCCATCACTGTACATAGAATTGTTATTATATAGAAATGTCCACTCCATCACTGTACATGGAATTGTTATTATGTAGAAATGTCCACTCCATCACTGTACATGGAATTGTTATTATGTAGAAATGTCCACTCCATCACTGTACATGGAATTGCTATTATGTAGAAATGTCCACTCCATCACTGTACATGGAATTGTTATTATATAGAAATGTCCACTCCATCACTGTACATGGAATTGCTATTATGGAGAAATGTCCACTCCATCACTGTACATGGAATTGCTATTATATAGAAATGTCCACTCCATCACTGTACATGGAATTGCTATTATGTAGAAATGTCCACTCCATCATTGTACATGGAATTGTTATTATGTAGAAATGTCCACTCCATCACTGTACATGGAATTGTTATTATGGAGAAATGTCCACTCCATCACTGTACATGGAATTGTTATTATGTAGAAATGTCCACTCCATCACTGTACATGGAATTGTTATTATGTAGAAGTGTCCACTCCATCACTGTACATGGAATTGTTATTATGTAGAAATGTCCACTCCATCACTGTACATGGAATTGTTATTATGTAGAAATGTCCACTCCATCACTGTACATAGAATTGTTATTATGTAGAAATGTCCACTCCATCACTGTACATGGAATTGTTATTATGTAGAAATGTCCACTCCATCACTGTACATGGAATTGTTATTATGGAGAAATGTCCACTCCATCACTGTACATGGAATTGCTATTATGGAGAAATGTCCACTCCATCACTGTACATGGAATTGTTATTATGGAGAAATGTCCACTCCATCACTGTACATGGAATTGTTATTATATAGAAATGTCCACTCCATCACTGTACATGGAATTGTTATTATAGAGAAATGTCCACTCCATCACTGTAGATGGAATTGTTATTATGGAGAAATGTCCACTCCATCACTGTAAATGGAATTGTTATTATATAGAAATGTCCACTCCATCACTGTACATGGAATTGCTATTATGGAGAAATGTCCACTCCATCACTGTACATGGAATTGTTATTATATAGAAATGTCCACTCCATCACTGTACATGGAATTGTTATTATGGAGAAATGTCCACTCCATCACTGTAAATGGAATTGTTATTATATAGAAATGTCCACTCCATCACTGTACATGGAATTGCTATTATGGAGAAATGTCCACTCCATCACTGTACATGGAATTGTTATTATGGAGAAATGTCCACTCCATCACTGTACATGGAATTGTTATTATGTAGAAATGTCCACTCCATCACTGTACATGGAATTGTTATTATAGAGAAATGTCCACTCCATCACTGTACATGGAATTGTTATTATGGAGAAATGTCCACTCCATCACTGTACATGGAATTGCTATTATGGAGAAATGTCCACTCCATCACTGTACATGGAATTGTTATTATATAGAAATGTCCACTCCCTCACTGTACATGGAATTGCTATTATGGAGAAATGTCCACTCCATCACTGTACATGGAATTGTTATTATGGAGAAATGTCCACTCCATCACTGTACATGGAATTGCTATTATGGAGAAATGTCCACTCCATCACTGTACATGGAATTGTTATTATATAGAAATGTCCACTCCCTCACTGTACATGGAATTGCTATTATGGAGAAATGTCCACTCCATCACTGTACATGGAATTGTTATTATGGAGAAATATCCACTCCATCACTGTACATGGAATTGCTTTTGATGACTGGTTTACAGGAAAATATATATCAGGATAGACTAAAGGATCTGAACATGTATATCTTGGAGGAGAGAAGAGAGAGAGGGGATATGAGAGACACATTCACATACATGAAGGGATTCAACAAAGTGCAAGAGGGAAGTACATATCAAAGGAGTAAAAATGTTAGGACAAGAGGTCATAGTCTAAAACTAGAGGGACAGAGGTTTATATGTAATGTAAGAAAGTTTTACTTTAATGAAAGGGTAGTAGATAAGTGGACTATCCTACCAACAGAAGTGATATAGGTAAATATAGCAAAGAAATGCATGAACAGGATAGACATAAGGCTGTCCTGAACATAAGATAAGACGAAGAAACAAACAAGCCATATGGTTCTTATTTGCCTTCAAATTCCATGTTTCTATATTTCTATGACTATAGTCCTTGATGGAGTAGTGAAGAACCACTGATGTCCAACAGGTGTAGTTGTTGTTGTTATGACTATTCAGTGCGGGATGAACCACTGAAGACCCTTTGACAGGTTCCTTCTGTACCACCAGGAGCATGACACCGTGACTTGGGATGAAACTCATTAATTGATGAAGCAACTTTGTGTCTCAGTCCCAGTTGTCCAGATGCCAGGTCCACATGTTAGCAGAGCTTGAAAGGAATGCTTTTCTTTATCAGTCAGTTGTCTGGACATGGAATAACTGGAATTCCCTTTTCCCTGGGGTGTGCTGCTACCACTACCTGTCACTGGACCCTTAGAAATAATAGTCAGACAAAGGAATACAAGGAGCGCAGCTTTATTGAAAATAATATTACAACAAATAACAGAAATGCAGGATGCAGCCAGAAACAGGATAAGGAGACTACTAAGCCAGCCAATGGTCAGAGGACTATGGAGGTAGTCAGCCAAGGCTATGGGTAACAGTCCAATGAGGTCACCAAGCTAATGGTCAATAGCCCAAGGAGGTAGTCAGCTAAGCTAATGGTCAATAGCCCAAGGAGGTAGTCAGTCAAGTCAGTGGTCAATAGCCCAGGGAGATAGCCAGCCGAGCCACTGGTCAATAGCCCAAGGAGGTAGTCAGCCAAGCCACTGGTCAATAGCCCAAGGAGGTAGTCAGCCAAGGCAAAGGACAATAGCCCAAGGAGGTAGTCAGACCAGCCAATGGTCAATTCGCCCAGGGAGGCAGTGAGCCGAGCCAATAACCCAAGGAGGGTAATAGCCAAGCCTATGGTCAAGCCCAAGGAGAGTAGTCAAACAAGCCAGAGGTCAGACTCAAGAGGGTAGTCAGCCATGCCCATGTTCAAACCAAGGAGGAAGCGAGCAGAAAGCACACGGAGTAGGTCTGCACAGGAGCACCATGGAAGCGCTACTGGTAGAGGAATCGGAGAGGCAGATAAGGAGCCGGCATGTGGGCGGAGAAAGAGGCCACACAGCCGGGCGCTCCAATAGGAGTGTGCGTGAGTCATAACTCTCCCAGTGACGAGCCACACTCTCATGAGACACAGGGAGACATGGACCCAGAACACACGTATGCTACCATCTCCTCCCCGCCTCCAGGTACGATGAGCCACAGCAGAGCTGTGACACTACCATCACCTTGGTAAACACTTTGGGAGCTGGAGAAAGACTAAAAGGAAGTGTAGAAAACTGGTAATGCATGATGGAACATTTCACTGCCACTCTAAGGTCCTTCTGATTGATGGGATGAATCAGAATGTGAAAATAAGCATCCTTAAAGCAGAACTATCACCTAAAACCAAAGTTTTACCATGCTTTTTAATGTTTAACCTGACATTAGTGCTGTGTGTGTGTGTGTTCTTCAAGTCGCCTGGTGATGGAGATATTTGCCCTGCAAAATTGGGCACTTCCGCGTTCTACAGTACCCTGTACCATCTCGGGACTTCCCAGGGAGCGTGTTCACACTCCCATTCGAAGCTGGATTTCTGTGATGTTGCAACCTCAGTAGCATTGTAAACTGAGTTTGCTATAACGCTACATCACAGAAATCCAGCTTCGAAGGGCAGCATGAACGCGCTGCCTGGGGCAGCTAGGAAGTCCTGAGACATCATGGAGTCCTGCAGGATGCGAAAATGCCCAATTTTGCAGGGCAAATATCTCCACTACCAGGCGACTTGAAGAACACACACATACACAGCACTAATGTCAGGTTAAACATTAAAACGCATGGTAAAACTTTGGTTTTAGGTGATAGTTCCACTTTAAGGTCTATCATTGCAATCCAGTCGTTCTGCTGAAGAATGCTGATTGCATGCCTTCAGTCTTGAATTTCTTCACCTGGATGAACTTGTTGATAAAGGTAAAGTTTGCCACTATCCTGTAACCTCCTCTGCTATTTGGGACTAAGAATATATTGGTATAAGTTTCTCTTCCTCTGAGATTGGTAGTTACTGGCATCAGGACTCACCAGGCAATTGACTACTTGAAGAAATGGTTTTCTCTTAAGGAACTTTGCCATAACTCTAGTAATCACAAACCTTGGAAGTGGCAGAGAGGTGAAATGCCTATTGTAGCCAGATTGGATGATTGAAAACACCCAGAAGTCTGCTGTAATATTGACAATTCTAGGTCTGGAAATGATTCAACCAGGAGGTGTCAGAATTGTGAAATAAATGCTGAATCTTGAGAAAGTTTTCTGGGACATTTTGCTCACTTAACATAGTAGGGATTGGAGGCTGGCCTTTTTCCATTGGAA
The DNA here is from genome assembly GCA_037306005.1 of Rhinophrynus dorsalis. Taxonomy (NCBI): domain Eukaryota; kingdom Metazoa; phylum Chordata; class Amphibia; order Anura; family Rhinophrynidae; genus Rhinophrynus; species Rhinophrynus dorsalis. The sequence goes on along the minus strand of JBBDGT010000115.1, from coordinate 199,244 downwards.
GCATTCTTATGCCCGTTGAAAGGGAGAAAAAGAAAATTTTGAGAATAAAATCTTTTAGTCTGTGGTAAAAACTTAATCTCTTCCGATAAGCATTGAAGAAAAGAGTCCAATTCATTACAACTAAGTAAATAATCTTTTAAAGGGCATAGAACACTTTCGCATAGGAAGGGATTTTTTTTTTACAGTAAGGTCTGTTAAATTGTGGAATTCCTTGCACAAGGAGGTGGTTATGGCAGATACAATAGATACATTTAAGAGAAGATTAGATACATTTCTTTCAAGAGGGACCCACAGGGTTATACTTTGTGTTAGTAGGTAAAACTAGAAGTTCAGATATTTGGCAGCAGTAAAGCTATGTAATTATCATTTCTCAGAGTTATGAGGCAAAGGTTGAACTTGATGGAATTATGTCTTGTTGACCTAATTTACTATTTTAATATGTTACTATGTAACACAACGTATCAGAACTGTCTTCTACCCATTCCCTAAACCATAGCGCCCTACAGTCTGCTGTTGAAAAAATAGAGGTTCCAGCTACCATGTTAACATTTTCCATTGCATACTCTATTAATTATGTCTTCTTCCAGTTGCATAAGCAAAGGGTGCATGGTCCTAGACACGCAAGTAGTACTTACAATGGGTTGAATGCTGTCACACTGGCTTCATAACACCTACGCAAGGCTACTTCAACCTACTTATCCATAGGGTCCCTAAAACTAGAGGTATCTTCTGCAGAAATGGTCATTTCCCTAGATAATCGTGCAACATGAATATCCACTTTAGGAACATGATCCCAAAAAGTTGAGTCCTTGTGATAAAATGGGACAAAGCTTCTAAACTTCTTGAGAAATAATACATTTTCAGGATTAGCCCATTGTTGTTTCATCAAGGATTCCACAACCTCATGGACAGGAAAAACCTTTGTTTTTCTGAAACCCAATTAAAGATCATCTGCCACCAGTCTAAGGACCTCATCTTCTATTAGATCCAAACTCACCCTAATGCTTTGACTAGCAGATCAACACACTCCACAGGGAAAACATTGGAGTCCTCTCTACCTCCCTCATACATAGAACTTTTGGACTCTTGGACCACTTCCCTATGAGCGAGCACCCCACCCTTAGGTGAAGCATATGGTAAGGCCGTAACACATCTTCTTCCTCCTTAAAAGACCTATATAGAAGAGAAAAGATAAACCAGAAAGAGCCCATAGAAGGTGAGGAGGGGACGGCTAATGGGCATTCTCCCCTGTCTGGATCCGGCTACCATGGCATTTATCTGAAAGCCAAATGAGCAGCCCAAGTGGGCACTTTGAACAACAAACCAGGAGACTGCACCTCCTGGAAGGACAGATGGACACATTGGGGATGGAAGAGGAGGGATGTCTATAAATAGCTTTTAGTTGTACCTGTGTGTTTGGTGCTGAAAAAACTGATCTTCTGAAACCCGCTTTTGAATCTAAAAAGCCTTTGTTGTCCTATTAATAGAGGTGGCCTTGGCATGCCTAACATTTTGCCTCTTTACCTGGCTACCAATGTTCAGAAATTGTTAGAATGTTATTAGGTAGACTCTAAAGATTGGATTGTGGCGCTGTTTTATGATCTCCCACTTCTTTCCCCCTCCAATGTTCTTTGGTTTTCAAAATACTACTCTTATTCTCCACTTCGCACTCATCCTATCCTGTCTTTGATGCTTGGTGTAGAAGTTGCGGTTCTTCGACCTGGGCCCCATACCCGTCCCTGTGTCTATCTGTATATGGTTTCCCGGACTTTCCTCCTAGGGAACTTTGCTCCCCATTTGACTTATGGCATTGGCAGCGAGCACATGCTCTGAGTTCTCTATATCCCGCTGGTCGTATACAGGACTGGGATCAGATACAACAGACGTTTGACATCCCACATTCTGGCACTTGGCAATATCGACAACTTTGTCACTTTGGTGTATCCCTGGCGGACATAGGATATGACGGGCAACCTTATTATCCTTTGAGAAGGGCCTTGTAGCCGGACATTATAAATCAGGTACTACCTCTAAACTTAAACTGATCTTTGGCCATGATATTTCTTCCAAACCTTGGTACTATACCATGTGGGAGACTGAAGTAGGTTTTTGTTGGTCGATCCAGGACTGGTTTACAGTAACTTCTAACCTCTTTTTCTAACCTCTTGAGATCGACAATTGACTTGTTTCACAAGGAGATGAAATTTAAACTCTTGACCAGATGGTACTATACTCTGCAGTGCTTAGCCGGATCCTTCCCTAATGTTTCTCCATCCTGCTGGAGATGCCTTTCCGATGTTGGTTCTATGGGTCACATTTGGTGGAAGTGCCCTGTGCTCGAGTGAATCTAATCTAATTAGACAAAATGAACTGTTTTGTGTACAAGTAAATCTAACCTAATCAGACAAAGTGGACTGTTTTGTGTACAAGTGAATCTAATCGAATCAGTCAAAGTAGACTGTTTTTTGCATACAAGTGAATCTAATCAAATCAGACAAAGTAGACTGTTTTGTGTACAAGTAAATCTAATCTAGTTAGACTAAGTGAACTGTGTTGTGTATAAGTAAATGTAATTAGACAAAGTGCACTGTTTTGTGTACAAGTAAATCTAATCTAATTAGACAAAGTGGGTTGTTTTGTGTACAAGTAAATCTAATCTAATTAGACAAAGTGGATTGTTTTGTGTACAAGTAAATCTAATTTAATCAAAGTGGACTGTTTTGTGTACAAGTGAATCTGATCTAATTTGAGAAAGTGGACTGTTTTGTGTACAAGTAAATCTAATCTAATTAGACAAAGTGGTCAGTTTTGTGTACAAGTAAATCTAATTTAATCAAAGTGGACTGTTTTGTGTACAAGTGAATCTAATCTAATTAGACAAAGTGGTCAGTTTTGTGTACAAGTAAATCTAATTTAATCAAAGTGGACTGTTTTGTGTATTAAATCTAATCGGATAAAGTGAACTGTTTTGAGTACAAGTAAATCTAATCTAATAAGACAAAGTGAACTGTTTTGTGTACAAGTAAATCTGATCTAATTAGACAAAGTGAACAGTTTTGTGTACAAGTAAATCTGATCTAATTAGACAAAGTGAAAAGGTTTGTGTACAAGTAAATCTGATCTAATTAGACAAAGTGAAAAGGTTTGTGTACAAGTAAATCTAATCTAATCAGACAAAGTGGATTGTTTTGTGTACAAGTGAATCTAATCTAATTAGACAAAGTGGACTGTTTTGTGTACAAGTAAATCTAAACTAATTAGACAAAGTGAACAGGTTTGTGTACAGGTAAATCTAATAATTAGACAAAGTGAACAGTTTTGTGTACAAGTAAATCTAATCAGACAAAGTGGACTGTTTTGTGTACAAGTAAATCTAATCTAATTAGACAAAGTGAACAGGATTGTGTACAAGTAAATCTAATTTAACCAAAGTGGACTGTTTTGTGTACAAGTACATCTAATCTAATTAGACAAAGTGGACTGTTTTGTGTACAAGTGAATCTAATCTAATTAGACAAAGTGAACTGTTTTGTGTACAAGTAAATCTAATCTAATTAGACAAAGTGGACTGTTTTGTGTACAAGTGAATCTAATCTAGTCAGACAAAGTGGACTGTTTTGTGTACAAGTGAATCTAATCTAATTAGACAAAGTGGACTGTTTTGTGTACAAGTGAATCTAATCTAGTCAGACAAAGTGGACTGTTTTGTGTACAAGTAAATCTAATCTAGTCAGACAAAGTGGACTGTTTAGTGTACAAGTGAATCTAATCTAGTCAGACAAAGTGGACTGTTTTGTGTACAAGTGAATCTAATGTAATCAAAGTGAACAGTTTTGTGCAGACATAAATTTAATGGAATTAGACAAAGTGAACAGTTTTATGTAGAAGTACATTTAATCTAATTTGACAGATTGAACAGTTTTGTGTAGAGGTAAATCTAATGTAATTAGACACATTGATCAGTTTTGTGTAGAAGTACATTTAATCTAATTAGACAAAGTGAACAGTTTTGTGTAGAAGTAAACGGTGGATGTTGCCATATCCTCGGTTATCTATCATGACTGCAGGTCACACTGTTTCGGGTCTGGCCTGGATTAAGACTTTGCCACTATCTTACAGCAGCGGGCAGAAGTCCAGTCCATGTTCTGACACTGGCAGTGACATGTAGTTTTGTCCTTGATGTCCCATGAGCCACAACCCATGCCACAGGAACAGGAGGCCGCGGTGTAACCTGTGAAATGACAGAGTAATCCTGATCAGTCTCCTCCACCACTAGATGCTGATTCTGTGCCATATGTGGTTCTACGGTGGGATTCTGTATGTAGTAAGGGTAGATTTATGAAGGGCACAGAGGTAGCGCTGTTATTATCTCTATAAGAAAAGAAAAAAAAACATTTCAAACTGTAATCAGTTTGAAATGTTTTTTTTTCTTTTCTTATACAGATAATAACAGCGCTACCTGGTGTCCAGACAGTTATTCTATTGCACTGTGTGGAAAAGCTAAAGTTCCTCATATACTGTGACAGTAACGGCTAGAAAGTGTAACCAGCACTGTGACAGTAACGGCTAGAAAGTGTAACCAGCACTGTGACAGTAACGGCTAGAAAGTGTAACCAGCACTGTGACAGTAACAGCTAGAAAGTGTAACCAGCACTGTGACAGTAACAGCTAGAAAGTGTAACCAGCACTGTGACAGTAACAGCTAGAAAGTGTAACCAGCACTGTGATGTACAAAAAGTTTGGATACTCTTCTACTCTGCTGGAAAAGCCCTATAGCAAACACACCCACACACACACACACAAACAAACAAACACACACACACACAAACACACTCACATACACACACACAAACAAACACAAACAAACACACACCCATACACACATACACACACATACACAAACACACACCCATACACACACACACACAAACACACACTCACATACACACACATACACACACACATACACACACACACACACTCACATACACACACACACATACACACACATACACACACACACACTTACACACACATACACACACACACACACACACATTCTCAAACACAAACATAAACATACATACATTAATATAATAATAAAATGGATCCTTTAAGGACCCAGTATGTAAATAAACAATCGAGTACAGCCATATTTGTGCATTTTCATGTTTGTTTATCAATATGCATTAGTAAACATTATACTTCCCCATTTATTTCTGATTGATAACACAACTAAAACACACAAGTACATGTACAATCCTGTTTAATGGATCCCTGTCATCAAGTGACAATAAAAGCCATAACCTGTGTCTGCACATTCTCTGATTGTTGGTGAAAAGGGAAACTCTCCTGCTGGGATATTGTGTATACAATCTGTTGTATCAGTCACATCTCCTTCACACTACACAAGGAGTGGACACTATACGCACTACACTACACAAGTAGAGGACACTATACGCACTACACAAGGAGTGGACAATATCCGCACTACACTACACAAGGAGTGGAAACTATACGCACTACACTACACAAGGAGTGGACAATATCCGCACTACACAAGGAGTGGACACTATCCGCACTACACTACACAGGGGAGAAGAGATCTTTATCTACACTACACAGGGGAGAGGAGATTTTTATCTACACTACACAGGGGAGAGGAGATCTGTATCTACACTACACAGGGGAGAGGAGATCTTTATCTACACTACACAGGGGAGAGGAGATCTTTATCTACACTACACAGGGGAGAAGAGATCTTTATCTAAACTACACAGGGGAGAGGAGATCTGTATCTACACTACACAGGGGAGAGGAGATCTTTATCTACACTACACAGGGGAGAGGAGATCTTTATCTACACTACACAGGGGAGAGGAGATCTTTATCTACACTACACAGGGGAGAGGAGATCTTTATCTACACTACACAGGGAAGTGGAGATCTTTATCTGCACTACACAGGGGAGAGGAGATCTTTATCTGCACTACACAGGGGAGAGGAGATCTTTATCTGTACTACACAGGGGAGAGGAGATCTTCATCTACACTACACAGGGGAGAGGAGATCTTTATCTACACTACACAGGGGAGAGGAGATCTTTATCTACACTACACAGGGGAGAGGAGATCTTTATCTGCACTACACAGGGGAGAGGAGATATTTATCTACACTACACAGGGGAGAGGGGATCTTTATCTACACTACACAGGGGAGAGGAGATCTTTATCTACACTACACAGGGGAGAGGAGATCTGTATCTGCACTACACAGGGGAGAGGAGATCTTTATCTACACTACACAGGGTAGAGGAGATCTTTATCTACACTACACAGGGGAGAGGAGATCTTTATCTGCACTACACAGGGGAGAGGAGATCTTTATCTACACTACACAGGGGAGAGGAGATCTTTATCTGCACTACACAGGGGAGAAGAGATCTTTATCTACACTACACAGGGGAGAGGAGATCTTTATCTGCACTACACAGGGGAGAGGAGATCTTTATCTGCACTACACAGGGGAGAGGAGATCTTTATCCGCACTACACAGGGGAGAGGAGATCTTTATCTACACTACACAGGGGAGAGGAGATCTGTATCTGCACTACACAGGAGAGAGGAGATCTTTATCTGTACTACACAGGGGAGAGGAGATCTTTATCTACACTACACAGGGGAGAGGAGATCTTTATCTGCACTACACAGGGGAGAGGAGATCTGTATCTGCACTACACAGGGGAGAGGAGATCTTTATCTGTACTACACAGTGGAGAGGAGATCTTTATCTGTACTACACAGGGGAGAGGAGATCTTTATCTACACTACACAGGGGAGATGAGATCTTTATCTGTACTACACAGGGGAGAGGAGATCTTTATCTACATTACACAGGGGAGAGGAGATCTTTATCTACACTACACAGGGGAGATGAGATCTTTATCTACACTACACAGGGGAGAGGAGATCTTTATCTACACTACACAGGGGAGAGGAGATCTTTATCTACACTACACAGGGGAGAGGAGATCTTTATCTGTATTACACAGGGGAGAGGAGTTCTGTATCTACACTACACAGGGGAGAGGAGATCTTTATCTACACTACACAGGAGAGAGGAGATCTTTATCTGCACTACACAGGGAAGAGGAGATGTTTATCTACACTACACAGGGGAGAGGAGATCTTTATCTACACTACACAGGGGAGAGGAGATCTTTATCTGCACTACACAGGGGAGAGGAGATCTTTATCTACACTACACAGGGGAGAGGAGATCTTTATCTACACTACACAGGGGAGAGGAGATCTTTATCTGTACTACACAGGGGAGAGGAGATCTTTATCTGTACTACACAGGGGAGAGGAGTTCTGTATCTACACTACACAGGGGAGAGGAGATCTTTATCTACACTACACAGGGGAGAGGAGATCTGTATCTGCACTACACAGGGGAGAGGAGATCTTTATCTGCACTACACAGGGGAGAGGAGATCTTTATCTACACTACACAGGGGAGAGGAGATCTTTATCTGCACTACACAGGGGAGAGGAGATCTGTATCTACACTACACAGGGGAGAGGAGATCTTTATCTACACTACACAGGGGAGAGGAGATCTTTATCTACACTACACAGGGGAGACGAGATCTTTATCTACACTACACAGGGGAGAGGAGATCTTTATCTACACTACACAGGGGAGAGGAGATCTTTATCTGTACTACACAGGGGAGAGGATATCTTTATCTACATTACACAGGGGAGAGGAGATCTTTATCTACACTACACAGGGGAGAGGAGATCTGTATCTACACTACACAGGAGAGAGGTGATCTTTATCTACACTACACAGGGGAGAGGAGATCTTTATCTGTACTACACAGGGGAGAGGAGATCTTTATCTACATTACACAGGGGAGAGGAGATCTTTATCTACACTACACAGGGGAGAGGAGATCTGTATCTACACTACACAGGGGAGAGGAGATCTTTATCTACACTACACGGGAGAGGAGATCTGTATCTACACTACACAGGGGAGAGGAGATGTTTATCTACACTACACAGGGGAGAGGTGATCTTTATCTGCACTACACAGGGGAGAGGAGATCTTTATCTGTACTACACAGGGGAGAGGAGATCTTTATCTGCACTACACAGGGGAGAGGAGATCTTTATCTGCACTACACAGGGGAGAGGAGATCTTTATCTACACTACACAGGGGAGAGGAGATCTTTATCTGTACTACACAGGGGAGAGGAGATCTTTATCTGCACTACACAGGGGAGAGGAGATCTTTATCTACACTACACAGGGGAGAGGAGATCTTTATCTACACTACACAGGGGAGAGGAGATCTTTATCTGCACTACACAGGGGAGAGGAGATCTTTATCTACACTACACAGGGGAGAGGAGATCTTTATCTGCACTACACAGGGGAGAGGAGATCTTTATCTACACTACACAGGGGAGAGGAGATCTTTATCTGCACTACACAGGGGAGAGGAGATCTGTATCTGCACTACACAGGGGAGAGGAGATCTTTATCTGCACTACACAGGGGAGAGGAGATCTTTATCTGCACTACACAGGGGAGAGGAGATCTTTATCTACACTACACAGGGGAGAGGAGATCTTTATCTACACTACACAGGGGAGAGGAGATCTTTATCTACACTACACAGGGGAGAGGAGATCTTTATCCACACTACACAGGGGAGAGGAGATCTGTATCTACACTACACAGGGGAGAGGAGATCTTTATCTGCACTACACAGGGGAGAGGAGATCTTTATCTACACTACACAGGGGAGAGGAGATCTGTATCTGCACTACACAGGGGAGAGGAGATCTTTTTCTGCACTACACAGGGGAGAGGAGATCTTTATCTACACTACACAGGGGAGAGGAGATCTTTATCTGTACTACACAGGGGAGAGGAGTTCTGTATCTACACTACACAGGGGAGAGGAGAGCTTTATCTACACTACACAGGAGAGAGGAGATCTTTATCTGCACTACACAGGGAAGAGGAGATGTTTATCTACACTACACAGGGGAGAGGAGATCTTTATCTACACTACACAGGGGAGAGGAGATCTTTATCTGCACTACACAGGGGAGAGGAGATCTTTATCTACACTACACAGGGGAGAGGAGATCTTTATCTACACTACACAGGGGAGAGGAGATCTTTATCTGTACTACACAGGGGAGAGGAGTTCTGTATCTACACTACACAGGGGAGAGGAGATCTTTATCTACACTACACAGGGGAGAGGAGATCTGTATCTGCACTACACAGGGGAGAGGAGATCTTTATCTGCACTACACAGGGGAGAGGAGATCTTTATCTACACTACACAGGGGAGAGGAGATCTTTATCTGCACTACACAGGGGAGAGGAGATCTGTATCTACACTACACAGGGGAGAGGAGATCTTTATCTACATTACACAGGGGAGAGGAGATCTTTATCTACACTACACAGGGGAGAGGAGATCTGTATCTACACTACACAGGAGAGAGGTGATCTTTATCTACACTACACAGGGGAGAGGAGATCTTTATCTGTACTACACAGGGGAGAGGAGATCTTTATCTACATTACACAGGGGAGAGGAGATCTTTATCTACACTACACAGGGGAGAGGAGATCTGTATCTACACTACACAGGGGAGAGGAGATCTTTATCTACACTACACGGGAGAGGAGATCTGTATCTACACTACACAGGGGAGAGGAGATGTTTATCTACACTACACATGGGAGAGGTGATCTTTATCTGCACTACACAGGGGAGAGGAGATCTTTATCTGCACTACACAGGGGAGAGGAGATCTTTATCTGCACTACACAGGGGAGAGGAGATCTTTATCTACACTACACAGGGGAGAGGAGATCTTTATCTGTACTACACAGGGGAGAGGAGATCTTTATCTGCACTACACAGGGGAGAGGAGATCTTTATCTACACTACACAGGGGAGAGGAGATCTTTATCTACACTACACAGGGGAGAGGAGATCTTTATCTGCACTACACAGGGGAGAGGAGATCTTTATCTACACTACACAGGGGAGAGGAGATCTTTATCTGCACTACACAGGGGAGAGGAGATCTTTATCTACACTACACAGGGGAGAGGAGATCTTTATCTGCACTACACAGGGGAGAGGAGATCTGTATCTGCACTACACAGGGGAGAGGAGATCTTTATCTGCACTACACAGGGGAGAGGAGATCTTTATCTGCACTACACAGGGGAGAGGAGATCTTTATCTACACTACACAGGGGAGAGGAGATCTTTATCTACACTACACAGGGGAGAGGAGATCTTTATCTACACTACACAGGGGAGAGGAGATCTTTATCCACACTACACAGGGGAGAGGAGATCTGTATCTACACTACACAGGGGAGAGGAGATCTTTATCTGCACTACACAGGGGAGAGGAGATCTTTATCTACACTACACAGGGGAGAGGAGATCTGTATCTGCACTACACAGGGGAGAGGAGATCTTTATCTGCACTACACAGGGGAGAGGAGATCTTTATCTACACTACACAGGGGAGAGGAGATCTGTATCTACACTACACAGGGGAGAGGAGATCTTTATCTGCACTACACAGGGGAGAAGAGATCTTTATCTACACTACACAGGGGAGAGGAGATCTTTATCTGCACTACACAGGGGAGAGGAGATCTTTATCCGCACTACACAGGGGAGAGGAGATCTGTATCTGCACTACATAGATGAGAGGAGATCTTTATCTGCACTACACAGGGGAGAGGAGATCTTTATCTACACTACACAGGGGAGAGGAGATCTTTATCTACACTACACAGGGGAGAGGAGATCTTTATCTACACTACACAGGGGAGAGGAGATCTTTATCCGCACTACACAGGGGAGAGGAGATCTGTATCTCCACTACACAGGGGAGAGGAGATCTTTATCTACACTACACAGGGGAGAGGAGATCTTTATCTACACTGCACAGGGGAGAGGAGATCTTTATCTACACTACACAGGGGAGAGGAGATCTGTATCTGCACTACACAGGGGAGAGGAGATCTTTATCCGCACTACAGAGGGGAGAGGAGATCTGTATCTGCACTACATAGATGAGAGGAGATCTTTATCTGCACTACACAGGGGAGAGGAGATCTTTATCTACACTACACAGGGGAGAGGAGATCTTTATCTACACTACACAGGGGAGAGGAGATCTTTATCCACACTTCACAGGGGAGAGGAGATCTGTATCTGCACTACACAGGGGAGAGGAGATCTTTATCTACACTACACAGGGGAGAGGAGATCTTTATGTACACTACACAGGGGAGAGGAGATGTGTATCTGCACTACACAGGGGAAAGGAGATCTTTATCTACACTACACAGGGGAGAGGAGATCTTTATCTGCACTACACAGGGGAGAGGAGATCTTTATCTACACTACACAGGGGAGAGGAGATCTTTATCCGCACTACACAGGGGAGAGGAGATCTGTATCTGCACTACAGAGGGGAGAGGAGATCTTTATTTACACTACACAGGGGAGAGGAGATATTTATCTACACTACACAGGGGAGAGGAGATCTTTATCTGTACTACACAGGGGAGAGGAGATCTTTATCCACACTACACAGGGGAGAGGAGATCTTTATCTGCACTACACAGGGGAGAGGAGATCTTTATCTACACTACACAGGGGAGAGGAGATCTTTATCTACACTACACAGGGGAGAGGAGATCTTTATCTGCACTACACAGGGGAGAGGAGATCTTTATCTACACTACACAGGGGAGAGGAGATCAGTATCTACACTACACAGGGGAGAGGAGATCTTTATCTGCACTACACAGGGGAGAGGAGATCTTTATCTACACTAAATAGGGGAGAGGAGATCTTTATCTACACTACACAGGGGAGAGGAGATCTATATCCGCACTACACAGGGGAGAGGAGATCTGTATCTACACTACACAGGGGAGAGGAGATCTTTATCTACACTACACAGGGGAGAGGAGATCTGTATCTACACTACACAGGGGAGAGGAGATCTTTATCTACACTACACAGGGGAGAGGAGATCTTTATCTACACTACACAGGGGAGAGGAGACCTTTATCTGTACTACACAGGGGAGAGGAGATCTGTATCTACACTACACAGGGGAGAGGAGATCTGTATCTGCACTACAGAGGGGAGAGGAGATCTTTATCTGCACTACACAGGGGAGAGGAGATCTGTATCTGCACTACACAGGGGAGAGGAGATCTTTATCTGCACTACACAGGGGAGAGGAAATCTTTATCTACACTACACATGGGAGAGGAGATCTTTATCTGCACTACACAGGGGAGAGGAGATCTTTATCTACACTACACAGGGGAGAGGAGATCTGTATCTACACTACACAGGGGAGAGGAGATCTTTATCTACATTACACAGGGGAGAGGAGATCTTTATCTACACTACACAGGGGAGAGGAGATCTTTATCTACATTACACAGGGGAGAGGAGATCTTTATCTACACTACACAGGGGAGAGGAGATCTTTATCTACACTACACAGGGGAGAGGAGATCTTTATCTACACTACACAGGGGAGAGTAGACCTTTATCTGTACTACACAGGGGAGAGGAGATCTGTATCTACACTACACAGGGGAGAGGAGATCTGTATCTGCACTACAGAGGGGAGAGGAGATCTTTATCTGCACTACACAGGGGAGAGGAGATCTGTATCTGCACTACAGAGGGGAGAGGAGATCTTTATCTGCACTACACAGGGGAGAGGAGATCTTTATCTACACTACACAGGGGAGAGGAGATCTTTATCTACACTACACAGGGGAGATGAGATCTTTATCTACATTACACAGGGGAGAGGAGATCTGTATCTACACTACACAGGGGAGAGGAGATCTTTATCTACATTACACAGGGGAGAGGAGATCTTTATCTACACTACACAGGGGAGAGGAGATCTTTATCTACATTACACAGGGGAGAGGAGATCTTTATCTACACTACACAGGGGAGAGGAGATCTTTATCTACACTACACAGGGGAGAGGAGATCTTTATCTACACTACACAGGGGAGAGGAGACCTTTATCTGTACTACACAGGGGAGAGGAGATCTGTATCTACACTACACAGGGGAGAGGAGATCTGTATCTGCACTACAGAGGGGAGAGGAGATCTTTATCTGCACTACACAGGGGAGAGGAGATCTGTATCTGCACTACAGAGGGGAGAGGAGATCTTTATCTGCACTACACAGGGGAGAGGAAATCTTTATCTACACTACACATGGGAGAGGAGATCTTTATCTGCACTACACAGGGGAGAGGAGATCTTTATCTACACTACACAGGGGAGAGGAGATCTGTATCTACACTACACAGGGGAGAGGAGATCTTTATCTACATTACACAGGGGAGAGGAGATCTTTATCTACATTACACAGGGGAGAGGAGATCTTTATCTACACTACACAGGGGAGAGGAGATCTTTATCTACACTACACAGGGGAGAGGAGATCTTTATCTACACTACACAGGGGAGAGGAGACCTTTATCTGTACTACACAGGGGAGAGGAGATCTGTATCTACACTACACAGGGGAGAGGAGATCTGTATCTGCACTACAGAGGGGAGAGGAGATCTTTATCTGCACTACACAGGGGAGAGGAGATCTGTATCTGCACTACAGAGGGGAGAGGAGATCTTTATCTGCACTACACAGGGGAGAGGAGATCTTTATCTACACTACACAGGGGAGAGGAGATCTTTATCTACACTACACAGGGGAGATGAGATCTTTATCTACATTACACAGGGGAGAGGAGATCTGTATCTACACTACACAGGGGAGAGGAGATCTTTATCTACATTACACAGGGGAGAGGAGATCTTTATCTACACTACACAGGGGAGAGGAGATCTTTATCTACATTACACAGGGGAGAGGAGATCTTTATCTACACTACACAGGGGAGAGGAGATCTTTATCTACACTACACAGGGGAGAGGAGATCTTTATCTACACTACACAGGGGAGAGGAGACCTTTATCTGTACTACACAGGGGAGAGGAGATCTGTATCTACACTACACAGGGGAGAGGAGATCTGTATCTGCACTACAGAGGGGAGAGGAGATCTTTATCTGCACTACACAGGGGAGAGGAGATCTGTATCTGCACTACAGAGGGGAGAGGAGATCTTTATCTGCACTACACAGGGGAGAGGAGATCTTTATCTACACTACACAGGGGAGAGGAGATCTGTATCTACACTACACAGGGGAGAGGAGATCTTTATCTACACTACACAGGGGAGAGGAGATCTTTATCTACACTACACAGGGGAGAGGAGACCTTTATCTGTACTACACAGGGGAGAGGAGATCTGTATCTACACTACACAGGGGAGAGGAGATCTGTATCTGCACTACAGAGGGGAGAGGAGATCTTTATCTGCACTACACAGGGGAGAGGAGATCTGTATCTGCACTACAGAGGGGAGAGGAGATCTTTATCTGCACTACACAGGGGAGAGGAAATCTTTATCTACACTACACATGGGAGAGGAGATCTTTATCTGCACTACACAGGGGAGAGGAGATCTTTATCTACACTACACAGGGGAGAGGAGATCTGTATCTACACTACACAGGGGAGAGGAGATCTTTATCTACATTACACAGGGGAGAGGAGATCTTTATCTACACTACACAGGGAAGAGGAGATCTTTATCTACATTACACAGGGGAGAGGAGATCTTTATCTACACTACACAGGGGAGAGGAGATCTTTATCTACACTACACAGGGGAGAGGAGATCTTTATCTACACTACACAGGGGAGAGGAGACCTTTATCTGTACTACACAGGGGAGAGGAGATCTGTATCTACACTACACAGGGGAGAGGAGATCTGTATCTGCACTACAGAGGGGAGAGGAGATCTTTATCTGCACTACACAGGGGAGAGGAGATCTGTATCTGCACTACAGAGGGGAGAGGAGATCTTTATCTGCACTACACAGGGGAGAGGAGATCTTTATCTACACTACACAGGGGAGAGGAGATCTTTATCTACACTACACAGGGGAGAGGAGATCTTTATCTACACTACACAGGGGAGAGGAGATCTTTATCTACACTACACAGGGGAGAGGAGACCTTTATCTGTACTACACAGGGGAGAGGAGATCTGTATCTACACTACACAGGGGAGAGGAGATCTTTATCTACATTACACAGGGGAGAGGAGATCTTTATCTACACTACACAGGGGAGAGGAGATCTTTATCTACATTACACAGGGGAGAGGAGATCTTTATCTACACTACACAGGGGAGAGGAGATCTTTATCTACACTACACAGGGGAGAGGAGATCTTTATCTACACTACACAGGGGAGAGGAGACCTTTATCTGTACTACACAGGGGAGAGGAGATCTGTATCTACACTACACAGGGGAGAGGAGATCTGTATCTGCACTACAGAGGGGAGAGGAGATCTTTATCTGCACTACACAGGGGAGAGGAGATCTGTATCTGCACTACAGAGGGGAGAGGAGATCTTTATCTGCACTACACAGGGGAGAGGAGATCTTTATCTACACTACACAGGGGAGAGGAGATCTTTATCTACACTACACAGGGGAGATGAGATCTTTATCTACATTACACAGGGGAGAGGAGATCTTTATCTACACTACACAGGGGAGATGAGATCTTTATCTACACTACACAGGGGAGAGGAGATCTTTATCTACACTACACAGGGGAGAGGAGATCTTTTTCCGCACTACACAGGGGAGAGGAGATCTGTATCTACACTACACAGGGGAGAGGAGATCTTTATCTACACTACACAGGGGAGAGGAGATCTTTATCTGCACTACACAGGGGAGAGGAGATCTTTATCTGCACTACACAGGGGAGAGGAGATCTTTATCTGCACTACACAGGGGAGAGGAGATCTTCATCTACATTACACAGGGGAGAGGAGATCTTTATCCGCACTACACAGGGGAGAGGAGATCTTTATCTACACTACACAGGGGAGAGGAGATCTTTATCCGCACTACACAGGGGAGAGGAGATCTTTATCTACACTACACAGGGGAGAGGAGATCTTTATCTACACTACACAGGGGAGAGGAGATCTTTATCTACACTGCACAGGGGAGAGGAGATCTTTATCTACACTACACAGGGGAGAGGAGATCTGTATCTACACTACACAGGGGAGAGGAGATCTGTATCTACACTACACAGGGGAGAGGAGATCTTTATCTGCACTACACAGGGGAGAGGAGATCTGTATCTGCACTACACAGGGGAGAGGATATCTTTATCTACACTACACAGGGGAGAGGAGATCTTTATCTACACTACACAGGGGAGAGGAGATCTGTATCTACACTACACAGGGGAGAGGAGATCTTTATCTACACTACACAGGGGAGAGGAGATCAGTATCTACACTACACAGGGGAGAGGAGATCTTTATCTGCACTACACAGGGGAGAGGAGATCTTTATCTACACTACACAGGGGAGAGGAGATCTTTATCTACACTACACAGGGGAGAGGAGATCTATATCCGCACTACACAGGGGAGAGGAGATCTGTATCTACACTACACAGGGGAGAGGAGATCTTTATCTACACTACACAGGAGAGAGGAGATCTGTATCTACACTACACAGGGGAGAGGAGATCTTTATCTACACTACACAGGGGAGAGGAGATCTTTATCTGCACTACACAGGGGAGAGGAGATCTTTATCTACACTACACAGGGGAGAGGAGATCTTTATCTACACTACACAGGGGAGATGAGATCTTTATCTACATTACACAGGGGAGAGGAGATCTTTATCTACACTACACAGGGGAGATGAGATCTTTATCTACACTACACAGGGGAGAGGAGATCTTTATCTACACTACACAGGGGAGAGGAGATCTTTTTCCGCACTACACAGGGGAGAGGAGATCTGTATCTACACTACACAGGGGAGAGGAGATCTTTATCTACACTACACAGGGGAGAGGAGATCTTTATCTGCACTACACAGGGGAGAGGAGATCTTTATCTGCACTACACAGGGGAGAGGAGATCTTTATCTGCACTACACAGGGGAGAGGAGATCTTCATCTACATTACACAGGGGAGAGGAGATCTTTATCCGCACTACACAGGGGAGAGGAGATCTTTATCTACACTACACAGGGGAGAGGAGATCTTTATCCGCACTACACAGGGGAGAGGAGATCTTTATCTACACTACACAGGGGAGAGGAGATCTTTATCTACACTACACAGGGGAGAGGAGATCTTTATCTACACTGCACAGGGGAGAGGAGATCTTTATCTACACTACACAGGGGAGAGGAGATCTGTATCTACACTACACAGGGGAGAGGAGATCTGTATCTACACTACACAGGGGAGAGGAGATCTTTATCTGCACTACACAGGGGAGAGGAGATCTGTATCTGCACTACACAGGGGAGAGGATATCTTTATCTACACTACACAGGGGAGAGGAGATCTTTATCTACACTACACAGGGGAGAGGAGATCTGTATCTACACTACACAGGGGAGAGGAGATCTTTATCTACACTACACAGGGGAGAGGAGATCAGTATCTACACTACACAGGGGAGAGGAGATCTTTATCTGCACTACACAGGGGAGAGGAGATCTTTATCTACACTACACAGGGGAGAGGAGATCTTTATCTACACTACACAGGGGAGAGGAGATCTATATCCGCACTACACAGGGGAGAGGAGATCTGTATCTACACTACACAGGGGAGAGGAGATCTTTATCTACACTACACAGGAGAGAGGAGATCTGTATCTACACTACACAGGGGAGAGGAGATCTTTATCTACACTACACAGGGGAGAGGAGACCTTTATCTGTACTACACAGGGGAGAGGAGATCTGTATCTACACTACACAGGGGAGAGGAGATCTGTATCTGCACTACAGAGGGGAGAGGAGATCTTTATCTGCACTACACAGGGGAGAGGAGATCTGTATCTGCACTACAGAGGGGAGAGGAGATCTTTATCTGCACTACACAGGGGAGAGGAAATCTTTATCTACACTACACATGGGAGAGGAGATCTTTATCTGCACTACACAGGGGAGAGGAGATCTCTATCTACACTACACAGGGGAGAGGAGATCTTTATCTACATTACACAGGGGAGAGGAGATCTTTATCTACACTACACAGGGGAGAGGAGATCTTTATCTACATTACACAGGGGAGAGGAGATCTTTATCTACACTACACAGGGGAGAGGAGATCTTTATCTACACTACACAGGGGAGAGGAGATCTTTATCTACACTACACAGGGGAGAGGAGACCTTTATCTGTACTACACAGGGGAGAGGAGATCTGTATCTACACTACACAGGGGAGAGGAGATCTGTATCTGCACTACAGAGGGGAGAGGAGATCTTTATCTGCACTACACAGGGGAGAGGAGATCTGTATCTGCACTACAGAGGGGAGAGGAGATCTTTATCTGCACTACACAGGGGAGAGGAGATCTTTATCTACACTACACAGGGGAGAGGAGATCTTTATCTACACTACACAGGGGAGATGAGATCTTTATCTACATTACACAGGGGAGAGGAGATCTGTATCTACACTACACAGGGGAGAGGAGATCTTTATCTACATTACACAGGGGAGAGGAGATCTTTATCTACACTACACAGGGGAGAGGAGATCTTTATCTACATTACACAGGGGAGAGGAGATCTTTATCTACACTACACAGGGGAGAGGAGATCTTTATCTACACTACACAGGGGAGAGGAGATCTTTATCTACACTACACAGGGGAGAGGAGACCTTTATCTGTACTACACAGGGGAGAGGAGATCTTTATCTACATTACACAGGGGAGAGGAGATCTTTATTTACACTACAGAGGGGAGAGGAGATCTTTATCTGCACTACACAGGGGAGAGGAGATCTGTATCTGCACTACAGAGGGGAGAGGAGATCTTTATCTGCACTACACAGGGGAGAGGAGATCTTTATCTACACTACACAGGGGAGAGGAGATCTTTATCTACACTACACAGGGGAGATGAGATCTTTATCTACATTACACAGGGGAGAGGAGATCTTTATCTACACTACACAGGGGAGAGGAGATCTTTATCTACACTACACAGGGGAGAGGAGATCTTTATCTACACTACACAGGGGAGAGGAGATCTTTATCCGCACTACACAGGGGAGAGGAGATCTGTATCTACACTACACAGGGGAGAGGAAATCTTTATCTACACTACACAGGGGAGAGGAGATCTTTATCTGCACTACACAGGGGAGAGGAGATCTTTATCTGCACTACACAGGGGAGAGGAGATCTTTATCTGCACTACACAGGGGAGAGGAGATCTTTATCTGCACTACACAGGGGAGAGGTGATCTTTATCTGCACTACACAGGGGAGAGGAGATCTTTATCTACATTACACAGGGGAGAGGAGATCTTTATCCGCACTACACAGGGGAGAGGAGATCTTTATCTACACTACACAGGGGAGAGGAGATCTTTATCCGCACTACACAGGGGAGAGGAGATCTTTATCTACACTACACAGGGGAGAGGAGATCTTTATCTACACTACACATGGGAGAGGAGATCTTTATCTACACTACACAGGGGAGAGGAGATCTTTATCTACACTACACAGGGGAGAGGAGATCTGTATCTACACTACACAGGGGAGAGGAGATCTGTATCTACACTACACAGGGGAGAGGAGATCTTTATCTGCACTACACAGGGGAGAGGAGATCTGTATCTGCACTACACAGGGGAGAGGATATCTTTATCTACACTACACAGGGGAGAGGAGATCTTTATCTACACTACACAGGGGAGAGGAGATCTGTATCTACACTACACAGGGGAGAGGAGATCTTTATCTACACTACACAGGGGAGAGGAGATCTTTATCTACACTACACAGGGGAGAGGAGATCTGTATCTACACTACACAGGGGAGAGGAGATCTGTATCTACACTAAACAGGGGAGAGGAGATCTTTATCTGCACTACACAGGGGAGAGGAGATCTTTATCTACACTACACAGGGGAGAGGAGATCTTTATCTACACTACACAGGGGAGAGGAGATCTTTATCTACACTACACAGGGGAGAGGAGATCTTTATCTACACTACACAGGGGAGAGGAGATCTTTATCTGCACTACACAGGAGAGAGGAGATCTTTATCTACACTACACAGGGCAGAGGAGATCTTTATCTACACTACACAGGGGAGAGGAGATCTGTATCTACACTACACAGGGGAGAGGAGATCTTTATCTACACTACACAGGGGAGAGGAGATCTTTATCTACACTACACAGGGGAGAGGAGATCTTTATCTGCACTACACAGGGGAGAGGAAATCTTTATCCGCACTACACAGGGGAGAGGAGATCTTTATCTACACTACACAGGGGAGAGGAGATCTTTATCTGCACTACACAGGGGAGAGGAGATCTTTATCTACACTACACAGGGGAGAGGAGATCTTTATCTACACTACACAGGGGAGAGGAGATCTTTATCTGCACTACACAGGGGAGAGGAGATCTTTATCTACACTACACAGGAGAGAGGAGATATTTATCTACACTACACAGGGGAGAGATCTTTATCTACATTACACAGGGGAGAGGAGATCTTTATCTACACTACACAGGGGAGAGGAGATCTTTATCTACACTACACAGGGGAGAGGAGATCTTTATCTACACTACACAGGGGAGAGGAGATCTGTATCTACACTACACAGGGGAGAGGAGATCTTTATCTACATTACACAGGGGAGAGGAGATCTTTATTTACACTACACAGGGGAGAGGAGATCTTTATCTGTACTACACAGGGGAGAGGAGATCTTTATCTGCACTACACAGGGGAGAGGAGATCTTTATCTGCACTACACAGGGGAGAGGAGATCTTTATCTACACTACACAGGGGAGAGGAGATCTTTATCTACACTACACAGGGGAGAGGAGATCTGTATCTACACTACACAGGGGAGAGGAGATCTTTATCTGCACTACACAGGGGAGAGGAGATCTTTATCTGCACTACACAGGAGAGAGGAGATCTGTATCTACACTACACAGGGGAGAGGAGATCTGTATCTACACTACACAGGGGAGAGGAGATCTTAATCTACACTACACAGGGGAGAGGAGATCTTTATCTACACTACACAGGGGAGAGGAGATCTGTATCTACACTACACAGGGGAGAGGAGATCTTTATCTACACTACACAGGGGAGAGGAGATCTTTATCTGCACTACACAGGGGAGAGGAGATCTTTATCTACACTACACAGGGGAGAGGAGATCTTTATCCGCACTACACAGGGGAGAGGAGATCTTTATCTACACTACACAGGGGAGAGGAGATCTTTATCTACACTACACAGGGGAGAGGAGATCTTTATCTGCACTACACAGGGGAGAGGAGATCTGTATCTGTACTACACAGGGGAGAGGAGATCTTTATCTACACTACACAGGGGAGAGGAGATCTTTATCTACACTACACAGTGGAGACGAGATCTTTATCTACACTACACAGGGGAGAGGAGATCTTTATCTACACTACACAGGGGAGAGGAGATCTTTATCTACACTACACAGGGGAGAGGAGATCTTTATCTACACTACACAGGGGAGAGGAGATCTTTATCTGCACTACACAGGGGAGTGGAGATCTTTATCTACTCTACACAGGGGAGAAGAGATCTTTATCTACACTACACAGGGGAGAGGAGATCTTTATCCTCACTACACAGGGGAGAGGGGATCTGTATCCACACTAATTGACTTACATTGGAGTTTTAACCTATTGAATGCTGTAAAGGACTTTAAGGAGCAAGGTGTTAGTGACCTCAGTAACATTCAAGTGTTAGAAGTTTAATTTAAAGTAGCGATAAATGTGATCATGTCTATTCCTCCCGTCAGATGCAGAGAAACATAAGTTTAGCGCAAAATATCAAACGTTTACTGTATAGAACCATTGAAAATTAATAAAAATCAGTATATAGAGAGATTTGCATTAGTAATACAAAAAGGAGAAGTGATAGAGCCATTCACTTACAACAGCCAGAAAACCTTATGGCCTGAGCTACTTCTTCCCTTGCTCCTTATTTTGAATGTCATGCGAATGGAGACAGACATTAAAATGGCTAGCAAGACACAAGCTCCACCCACTACACATGATAATTATAACCATTTAACCCTTTGAATGTCTGAGATGTACGCATTAGGGTTTTTGTGGTCACATTGATCATTGGGGGGATTAGTATTGGTGGGTGTTACTCCTCCTCTATTAGTAAGCACAGGATCTCACTGAAAGCCCTCTCAGAGGTACATAGAATTTCTTACCGGCTGGGCAGGTGGCAGTTGTAGATCGCTGGAGCTGATCAATGCAGGCGAGTTCAGCACTTTCAATAACTGTTGCGGCTGAAGGAAGAAAATGGAGTTCGATTAGAATGGCAGTCAGAGAGAGATTTGGGGCCCCTCTCCTGTTTATTCTTATTAGAAATTAAAAATGCAATACCAGCTGCTGGGTAAGACTCACTGGCACATTTAATAAATTACCCACCGCTCATGCCCACAGGGTATTCTGCAGGAAAAGAAGACTGAGATGCCTCTAAAACAGCTGATCGTAACTTAATATTAAGACTAGTGACCAATCAAATAGGGGATTTGTTTAATCTGACCGCACGGATTGGTAGAACAATCTACTGGCAGTGATCTGGTACATATGTGTGTAGTGCCAACTGGGCAGAATAATCTACAATGGGAGTGATCTGATACATGTGTGTGCAGTGCCAGATGGGCAGAATAATCTACACTGGCAGTGTTATTATATTACAGTATAGTACCAGGACTGGGCAGTGATATTATATTACTGTATAGTACCAGGACTGGATAGTGTTATTATATTACTGTATAGTACCAGGACTGGATAGTGTTGTTATATTACTGTATAGTACCAGGACTGGGCAGTGTTATTATATTACTGTACAGTACAAGGACTGGATAGTGTTATTATATTACTGTATAGTACCAGGACTGGGTAGTGATATTATATTAATGTATAGTACCAGGACTGGGCAGTGATACTATATTACTGTATAGTACCAGGACTGGGCAGTGATATTATATTACTGTATAGTACCAGGACTGGGCAGTGATATTATATTACTGTATAGTACCAGGACTGGATAGAGTTATTATATTACTGTATAGTACCAGGACTGGGCAGTGATATTATATTACTGTATAGTACCAGGACTGGGTAGTGTTATTATATTACTGTATAGTACCAGGACTGGGCAGCGTTATTATATTACTGTATAGTACCAGGACTGGGCAGTGATATTATATTACTGTACAGTACCAGGACTGGATAGTGTTATTATATTACTGTATAGTACCAGGACTGGGCAGTGTTATTATATTACTGTACAGTACCAGGACTGGGCAGTGTTATTATATTACTGTATAGTACTAGGACTGGGTAGTGTTATTATATTACTGTATAGTACCAGGACTGGGCAGTGTTATTATATTACTGTATAGTACCAAGACTGGATAGTGTTATTATATTACTGTATAGTACCAGGACTGGATAGTGTTATTATATTACTGTATAGTACCAGGACTGGGCATTGTTATTATATTACTGTATAGTACCAGGACTGTGTACTGTTATTATATTACTGTATAGTACCAGGACTGGGCAGTGATATTATATTACTGTACAGTACCAGGACTGGGCAGTGATATTATCTTACTGTATAGTACCAGGACTGGGTAGTGATATTATATTACTGTATAGTACCAGGACTGGGCAGTGATATTATATTACTGTATAGTACCAGGACTGGGCAGTGATATTATATTACTGTATAGTACCAGGACTGGGTAGTGTTATTATATTACTGTATAGTACCAGGACTGGATAGAGTTATTATATTACTGTATAGTACCAGGACTGGGTAGTGTTATTATATTACTGTATAGTACCAGGACTGGATAGAGTTATTATATTACTGTATAGTACCAGGACTGGGCAGTGTTATTATATTACTGTACAGTACCAGGACTGGGCAGTGTTATTATATTACTGTATAGTACTAGGACTGGGTAGTGTTATTATATTACTGTATAGTACCAAGACTGGATAGTGTTATTATATTACTGTATAGTACCAGGACTGGATAGTGTTATTATATTACTGTACAGTACCAGGACTGGGCAGTGTTATTATATTACTGTATAGTACCAGGACTGGGTAGTATTATTATATTACTGTACAGTACCAGGACTGGGTAGTGATATTATATTACTGTATAGTACCAGGACTGGGCAGTGTTATTATATTACTGTATAGTACCAGGACTGGGCAGTGATATTATATTACTGATAGTACCAGGACTGGATAGTGATATTATATTACTGTATAGTACCAGGACTGGGTAGTGATATTATATTAATGTATAGTACCAGGACTGGGCAGTGATATTATATTACTGTATAGTACCAGGACTGGGCAGTGTTATTATATTACTGTATAGTATCAGGACTGGATAGTGTTATTATATTACTGTACAGTACCAGGACTGGGCAGTGTTATTATATTACTGTATAGTACCAGGACTGGGTAGTGATATTATATTAATGTATAGTACCAGGACTGGGCAGTGTTATTATATTACTGTATAGTACTAGGACTGGATAGTGTTATTATATTACTGTATAGTACCAGGACTGGGTAGTGTTATTATATTACTGTATAGTACCAGGACTGGGCAGTGTTATTATATTACTGTACAGTACCAGGACTGGATAGTGTTATTATATTACTGTATAGTACCAGGACTGGGCAGTGATATTATATTACTGTATAGTACCAGGACTGGGCAGTGTTATTATATTACTGTACAGTACCAGGACTGGGCAGTGATATTATATTGCTGTATAGTACCAGGACTGGGTAGTGTTATTATATTACTATATAGTACCAGGACTGGGCATTGTTATTATATTACTGTATAGTACCAGGACTGTGTACTGTTATTATATTACTGTATAGTATCAGGACTGGGCAGTGATATTATATTACTGTACAGTACCAGGACTGGGCAGTGTTATTATATTACTATACAGTACCAGGACTGGGCAGTGTTATTATATTACTGTACAGTACCAGGACTGTGCAGTGTTATTATATTACTGTATAGTACCAGGACTGGGTAGTGTTATTATATTACTGTACAGTACCAGGACTGGATAGTGTTATTATATTACTGTATAGTACCAGGACTGGGCAGTGATATTATATTACTGATAGTACCAGGACTGGGCAGTGTTATTATATTACTGTATAGTACCAGGACTGGGCAGTGTTATTATATTAATGTATAGTACCAGGACTGGGCAGTGATATTATATTACTGTATAGTACCAGGACTGGGCAGTGTTATTATATTACTGTATAGTACCAGGACTGGGTAGGGATATTATATTACTGTATAGTACCCGGACTGGGCATTGATATTATATTACTGTATAGTACCAGGACTGGATAGAGTTATTATATTACTGTATAGTACCAGGACTGGATAGAGTTATTATATTACTGTATAGTACCAGGACTGGGCAGTGATATTATATTACTGTATAGTACCAGGACTGGATAGAGTTATTATATTACTGTATAGTACCAGGACTGGGCAGTGATATTATATTACTGTATAGTACCAGGACTGGATAGTGTTATTATATTACTGTACAGTACCAGGACTGGGCAGTGTTATTATATTACTGTATAGTACCAGGACTGGATAGTGTTATTACATTACTGTATAGTACCAGGACTGGGCAGTGATATTATATTACTGTATAGTACCAGGACTGGGTAGTGATATTATATTACTGTATAGTACCAGGACTGGGCAATGTTATTATATTACTGTATAGTACCAGGACTGGATAGTGTTGTTATATTACTGTACAGTACCAGGACTGGGCAGTGATATTATATTACTGTATAGTACCAGGACTGGATAGTGTTATTATATTACTGTCTAGTACCAGGACTGGGCAGTGATATTATATTACTGTATAGTACCAGGACTGGGCAGTGTTATTATATTACTGTATAGTACCAGGACTGGGCAGTGTTATTATATTACTGTACAGTACCAGGACTGGGCAGTGATATTATATTACTGTATAGTACCAGGACTGGGCAGTGTTATTATATTACTGTATAGTACCAGGACTGGGTAGTGATATTATATTACTGTATAGTACCAGGACTGGGTAGTGTTATTATATTACTGTATAGTACCAGGACTGGATAGTGTTATTATATTAATGTATTGTACCAGGACTGGATAGTGTTATTATATTACTGTATAGTACCAGGACTGGGTAGTGATATTATATTACTGTATAGTACCAGAACTGGATAGTGATATTATATTAATGTATAGTACCAGGACTGGGCAGTGATATTATATTACTGTACAGTACCAGGACTGGGTAGTGTTATTATACTACTGTATAGTACCAGGACTGGGCAGCGTTATTATATTACTGTATAGTACCAGGACTGGGTAGTGTTATTATATTACTGTATAGTACCAGGACTGGGCAGTGTTATTATATTACTGTATAGTACCAGGACTGGGTAGTGTTATTATATTACTGTATAGTACCAGGACTGGGCAGTGATATTATATTACTGTATAGTACCAGGACTGGGTAGTGATATTATATTACTGTATAGTACCAGGACTGGGTAGTGTTATTATATTACTGTATAGTACCAGGACTGGACAGTGTTATTATATTACTGTACAGTACCATGACTGGGCAGTGATATTATATTACTGTATAGTACCAGGACTGGGCAGTGATATTATATTACTGTATAGTACCAGGACTGAGCAGCGATATTATATTACTGTATAGTACCAGGACTGGGTAGTGATATTATATTACTGTATAGTACCAGGACTGGGCAGTGTTATTATATTACTGTACAGTACCAGGACTGGGCAGTGATATTATATTACTGTATAGTACCAGGACTGGGCAGCGATATTATATTACTGTATAGTACCAGGACTGGGCAGTGATATTATATTACTGTATAGTACCAGGACTGGGCAGTGTTATTATATTACTGTATAGTACCAGGACTGGGTAGTGATATTATATTACTGTATAGTACCAGGACTGGGTAGTGTTATTATATTACTGTATATTACTGTATAGTACCAGGACTGGGTAGTGATATTATATTACTGTATAGTACCAGGACTGGGTAGTGTTATTATATTACTGTATAGTACCAGGACTGGGCAGTGTTATTATATTACTTAATAGTACCAGGACTGGATAGAGTTATTATATTACTGTATAGTACCAGGACTGGGTACTGTTATTATATTACTGTATAGTACCAGGACTGCGCAGTGTTATTATATTACTGTATAGTACCAGGACGGGGCAGTGATATTATATTAATGTATAGTACCAGGACTGGGCAGTGATATTCTATTACTGTATAGTACAAGGACTGGATAGTGTTATTATATTACTGTATAGTACCAGGACTGGGCAGTGTTATTATATTACTGTATAGTACCAGGACTGGGCAGTGATATTATATTACTGTACAGTACCAGGACTGGGCAGTGATATTATATTACTGTACAGTACCAGGACTGGGTAGTGATATTATATTACTGTATAGTACCAGGACTGGGTAGTGATATTATATTACTGCACAGTGCCAGGACTTGGTAGTGTTATTATATTACTGTATAGTACCAGGACTGGATAGTGTTATTATATTACTGTATAGTACCAGGACTGCGCAGTGTTATTATATTACTGTATAGTACCAGGACTGGATAGTGTTATTATATTACTGTATAGTACCAGGACTGGATAGTGTTGTTATATTATTGTATAGTACCAGGACTGGGTAGTGATATTATATTACTGTATAGTACCAGGACTGGATAGTGTTATTATATTACTGTATAGTATCAATACTGGATAGTGTTATTATATTACTGTATAGTACTAGGACTGGATAGTGTTGTTATATTACTGTAAAGTACCAGGACTGGGCAGTGTTATTATATTACTGTATAGTACCAGGACTGGATAGTGTTATTATATTACTGTATAGTACCAGGACTGCGCAGTGTTATTATATTACTGTATAGTACCAGGACTGGATAGTGATATTATATTACTGTATAGTACCAAGACTGGATAGTGATATTACATTACTGTATAGTACCAGGACTGGGTAGTGTTATTATATTACTGTATAGTACCAGGACTGGGCAGTGTTATTATATTACTGTATAGTACCAGGACTGGGCAGTGATATTATATTACTGTACAGTACCAGGACTGGGCAGTGTTATTATATTACTGTACAGTACCAGGACTGGATAGTGTTATTATATTACTGTATAGTACCAGGACTGGGCAGCGTTATTATATTACTGTACAGTACCAGGACTGGGCAGTGTTATTATATTACTGATAGTACCAGGACTGGATAGTGTTATTATATTACTGTAAAGTACCAGGACTGGGCAGTGATATTATATTACTGTATAGTACCAGGACAGGGCAGTGTTATTATATTACTGTACAGTACCAGGACTGGATAGTGATATTATATTACTGTATAGTACCAAGACCGGATAGTGATATTATATTACTGTATAGTACCCGGACTGGGTAGTGTTATTATATTATTGTATAGTACCAGAACTGGGCAGTGATATAATATTACTGTATAGTACCAAGACTGGATAGTGTTATTATATTACTGTATAGTACAAGGACTGGGCAGTGATATTATATTACTGTATAGTACCAGGACTGGGCAGTGATATTATATTACTGTATAGTACCAGGACTGGGCAGTGATATTATATTACTGTATAGTACCAGGACAGGGCCGTGTTATTATATTACTGTATAGTACCAGGACTGGGCAGTGTTATTATATTACTGTATAGTACCAGGACTGGGTAGTGATATTATATTACTGTATAGTACCATGACTGGGCAGTGATATTATATTACTGTATAGTACCAGGACTGGGCAGTGTTATTATATTACTGCATAGTACCAGGACTGGGCAGTGTTATTATATTACTGTATAGTACCAGGACTGGGCAGTGATATTATATTTCTGTATAGTACCAGGACTAGGCAGTGTTATTATATTACTGTATAGTACCAGGACTGGGTAGTGATATTATATTAATGTATAGTACCAGGACTGGGCAGTGTTATAATATTACTGTATAGTACCAGGACTGTGTAGTGTTATTATATTACTGTATAGTACCAGGACTGGGTAGTGTTATTTTACTACTGTTTAGTACCAGGACTGGGCATTGTTATTATATTACTGTATAGTAGCAGGACTAGGTAGTGTTATTATACTACTGTATAGTACTAGGACTGGGCAGTGAGATTATATTACTGTATAGTACCAGGACTGGGCAATGTTATTATATTACTGTATAGTACCAGGACTGGGCATTGTTATTATATTACTGTATAGTACCAGGACTGGGCAGTGATATTATATTACTGTATAGTACCAGGACTGGATAGTGTTGTTATATTACTGTATAGTACCAGGACTGAGCATTGTTATTATATTACTCTATAGGACCAGGACTGGATAGTGTTGTTATATTACTGTATAGTACCAGGACTGGGCATTGTTATTATATTACTGTATAGTACTAGGACTGGGCAGTGATATTATATTACTGTATAGTAGCAGGACTGGGCAGTGATATTATATAACTGTATAGTACCAGGACTGGATAGTGTTCTTATATTACTGTATAGAACCAGGACTGGGCATTGTTATTATATTACTGTATAGTACCAGGACTGGATAGTGTTGTTATATTACTGTATAGTACCAGGACTGGGCATTGTTATTATATTACTGTATAGTACTAGGACTGGGCAGTGATATTATATTACTGTACAGTACCAATACTGGGCATTGTTATTATATTACTGTATAGTACCAGGACTGGATAGTGTTGTTATATTACTGTATAGTACCAGGACTGGGCATTGTTATTATATTACTGTATAGTACCAGGACTGGATAGTGTTGTTATATTACTGTATAGTACCAGGACTGGGCATTGTTATTATATTACTGTATAGTACTAGGACTGGGCAGTGATATTATATTACTGTATAGTACTAGGACTGGGCAGTGATATTATATTACTGTATAGTACCAAGACTGGTCATTGTTATTATATTACTGTACAGTACCAGGACTGGGTAGTGTTATTATATTACTGTATAGTACCAGGACTGGGCAGTGTTATTATATTACTGTATAGTACCAGGACTGGATAGTGTTGTTATATTACTGTATAGTACCAGGACTGGGAAGTGTTATTATATTACTGTACAGTACCAGGTCTGGGCAATGTTATTATATTACTGTATAGTACCAGAACTGGGCAGTGATATTATATTACTGTATAGTACCAGGACTGGGCAGTGATATTATATTACTGATAGTACCAGGAATGGGCAGTGTTATTATATTACTGTATAGTACCAGGACTGGGCAGTGATATTATATTACTGATAGTACCAGGAATGGGAAGTGTTATTATATTACTCTATAGTACCAGGACTGTGTAGTGATATTATATTACTGTATAGTACCAGGACTGGGCAGTGATATTATATTACTGTATAGTACCAGGACTGGGCAGTGATATTATATTACTGATAGTACCAGGAATGGGCAGTGTTATTATATTACTGTATAGTACTAGGACTGGGTAGTGTTATTATATTACTGTATAGTACCAGGACTGGGCAGTGTTATTATATTACTGTACAGTACCAGGACTGGGTAGTGTTATTATATTACTGATAGTACTAGGACTGAGCAGCGTTATTATATTACTGTACAGTACCAGGACTGGGTAGTGTTATTATATATTAGTGATAGTACCAGGACTGGGCAGCGTTATTATATTACTGTACAGTACCAGGACTGGGTAGTGTTATTATATTACTGTATAGTACCAGGACTGGGTAGTGTTATTATATTACTGTATAGTACCAGGACTGGGCAGCGATATTATATTACTGTATAGTACCAGGACTGGGCAGCGTTATATTACTGTATAGTACCAGGACTGGGCAGCGATATTATATTACTGTATAGTACCAGGACTGGGCAGCGATATTATATTACTGTATAGTACCAGGACTGGACAGTGATATTATATTACTGTATAGTACTAGGACTGGATAGTGTTATTATATTAATGTATAGTACCAGGACTGGATAGTGTTATTATATTAATGTATTGTACCAGGACTGGGCAGTGTTATTATATTACTGTACAGTACCAGGACTGTGCAGTGTTATTATATTACTGTATAGTACCAGGACTGGGTAGTGTTATTATATTACTGTACAGTACCAGGACTGGGCAGCGTTATTATATTACTGTACAGTACCAGGACTGGGCAGTGTTATTATATTACTGTATAGTACCAGGACTGGGCAGTGATATTATATTACTCTATAGTACCAGGACTGGGTAGTGTTATTATATTACTGTATAGTTCCAGGACTGGGCAGTGATATTATATTACTGTACAGTACCAGGACTGGGCAGTGTTATTATATTACTGTATAGTACCAGGACTGGATAGTGTTATTATATTACTGTACAGTACCAGGACTGGGCAGCGTTATTATATTACTGTACAGTACCAGGACTGGGCAGTGATATTATATTACTGTATAGTACCAGGACTGGGCAGTGATATTATATTAATGTATAGTACCAGGACTGGATAGTGATATTATATTACTGTATAGTACCAGAAGTGGGTAGTGTTATTATATTACTGTATAGTACCAGGACTGGGCAGTGATATTATATTACTGTATAGTACCAGGACTGGGCAGCGTTATTATATTACTGTATAGTACCAGGACTGGACAGTGATATTATATTACTGTATAGTACCAGGACTGGACAGTGATATTATATTACTGTATAGTACTAGGACTGGATAGTGTTATTATATTAATGTATAGTACCAGGACTGGATAGTGTTATTATATTAATCTATTGTACCAGGACTGGGCAGTGTTATTATATTACTGTACAGTACCAGGACTGTGCAGTGTTATTATATTACTGTATAGTACCAGGACTGGGTAGTGTTATTATATTACTGTACAGTACCAGGACTGGGCAGCGTTATTATATTACTGTACAGTACCAGGACTGGGCAGTGTTATTATATTACTGTATAGTACCAGGACTGGGCAGTGATATTATATTACTGTATAGTACCAGGACTGGGTAGTGTTATTATATTACTGTATAGTACCAGGACTGGGCAGTGATATTATATTACTGTACAGTACCAGGACTGGGCAGTGTTATTTTATTACTGTATAGTACCAGGACTGGATAGTGTTATTATATTATTGTACAGTACCAGGACTGGGCAGCGTTATTATATTACTGTACAGTACCAGGACTGGGCAGTGATATTATATTACTGTATAGTACCAGGACTGGATAGTGATATTATATTACTGTATAGTACCAGGACTGGGCAGCGTTATTATATTACTGTGTAGTACCAGGACTGGACAGTGATATTATATTACTGTATAGTACCAGGACTGTGCAGTGTTATTATATTACTGTATAGTACCATGACTGGGTAGTGTTATTATATTACTGTACAGTACCAGGACTGGGCAGCGTTATTATATTACTATACAGTACCAGGACTGGGCAGTGTTATTATATTACTGTATAGTACCAGGACTGGGCAGTGATATTATATTACTGTATAGTACCAGGACTGGGTAGTGTTATTATATTACTGTATAGTACCAGGACTGGGCAGTGATATTATATTACTGTACAGTACCAGGACTGGGCAGTGTTATTATATTACTGTATAGTACCAGGACTGGATAGTGTTATTATATTACTGTACAGTACCAGGACTGGGCAGCGTTATTATATTACTGTACAGTACCAGGACTGGGCATTGATATTATATTACTGTATAGTACCAGGACTGGGCAGTGATATTATATTAATGTATAGTACCAGGACTGGATAGTGATATTATATTACTGTATAGTACCAGGACTGGGTAGTGTTATTATATTACTGTATAGTACCAGGACTGGGCAGTGATATTATATTACTGTATAGTACCAGGACTGGGCAGCGTTATTATATTACTGTATAGTACCAGGACTGGACAGTGATATTATATTACTGTATAGTACCAGGACTGGACAGTGATATTATATTACTGTATAGTACTAGGACTGGATAGTGTTATTATATTAATGTATAGTACCAGGACTGGATAGTGTTATTATATTAATGTATTGTACCAGGACTGGGCAGTGTTATTATATTACTGTACAGTACCAGGACTGTGCAGTGTTATTATATTACTGTATAGTACCAGGACTGGGTAGTGTTATTATATTACTGTACAGTACCAGGACTGGGCAGTGATATTATATTACTGTACAGTACCAGGACTGGGCAGTGTTATTATATTACTGTATAGTACCAGGACTGGATAGTGTTATTATATTACTGTACAGTACCAGGACTGGGCAGCGTTATTATATTACTGTACAGTACCAGGACTGGGCAGTGATATTATATTACTGTATAGTACCAGGATTGGGTAGTGTTATGATATTACTGTATAGTACCAGGACTGGGCAGTGTTATTATATTACTGATAGTACCAGGACTGGGCAGTGATATTATATTACTGTACAGTACCAGGACTGGGCAGTGTTATTATATTACTGTATAGTACCAGGACTGGATAGTGATATTATATTACTGTATAGTACCAGGACTGGGCAGCGTTATTATATTACTGTATAGTACCAGGACTGGACAGTGATATTATATTACTGTATAGTACCAGGATTGGGTAGTGTTATGATATTACTGTATAGTACCAGGACTGGGCAGTGTTATTATATTACTGATAGTACCAGGACTGGACAGTGATATTATATTACTGTATAGTACCAGAACTGGACAGTGATATTATATTACTGTATAGTACCAGAACTGGATAGTGTTATTATATTACTGTATAGTACCAGAACTGGATAGTGTTATTATATTACTGTACAGTACCAGGACTGGGCAGTGATATTATATTACTGTATAGTACCAGGACTGGGCAGTGTTATTATATTACTGTATAGTACCAAGACTGGATAGTGTTATTATATTACTGTACAGTACCAGGACTGGGCAGCGTTATTATATTACGGTACAGTACCAGGACTGGACAGTGATATTATATTACTGTATAGTACCAGGACTGGATAGTGATATTATATTACTGTATAGTACCAGGACTGGGTAGTGTTATTATACTACTGTATAGTACCAAGACTGGGCAGTGATATTATATTACTGTATAGTACCAGGACTGGATAGTGATATTATATTACTGTATAGTACCAGGACTGGGCAGTGTTATTATATTACTGTATAGTACCAGGACTGGATAGTGTTATTATATTACTGTATAGTACCAGGTCTGGATAGTGTTATTATATTACTGTATAGTACCAGGACTGGGTAGTGTTATTATATTACTGTATAGTACCAGGACTGGGCAGCGTTATTATATTACTGTATAGTACCAGGACTGGCCAGTGTTATTATATTACTGTATAGTACCAGGACCGGGCAGTGTTATTATATTACTGTATAGTACCAGGACTGGGCAGTGTTATTATAATATTCTACAGTACCAGGAATGGGCAGTGTTATTTTATTAATGTATAGTCACAGAACTGGGCAGTGATATTATATTACTGTACTGTACCAGGACTGGGCAGTGATATG
The DNA here is from genome assembly GCA_037306005.1 of Rhinophrynus dorsalis. Classification (NCBI taxonomy): domain Eukaryota; kingdom Metazoa; phylum Chordata; class Amphibia; order Anura; family Rhinophrynidae; genus Rhinophrynus; species Rhinophrynus dorsalis. The sequence continues at coordinate 164,107 of JBBDGT010000115.1, read as the reverse complement.
TATGTTATGGTGTAGTAGTGACAGTGGTATTGTATAGTAGTGGTAGTGATATTATATTAATGGATAGTAGTGGCAGTGATATTATTTTATGGTATATTAATGGCAGTGATATTGTATAGTAGTAGTAGTAAAAATAAATTAAGGTATAGTAGCTTTTACTTTTACTGCAAATGGAAAAGGCTGCTAGGTCAGCAAAGGTAATTATAATGGGAGATTTCAACTACCCTGAAATTGACTGGAGCAATATGACTTCAGGCACAACAAAGGGAAATATTTTTCTAAGTATGATAAATGATAATTTTATGTCCCAACTAGTAGAGGAGCCAACTAGAAAAGAGGCCTTGCTTGACCTAGTGCTCTCAAACGATTCTGACATTGTAAACAGTGTGCAGGTAAGGGAACATTTGGGCAGCAGTGACCATAATATTGTATCCTTTGAAGTTTGTTATGAGAAACCCAATAGCAAGAGTTTAACCAAAACATTCAATTTCAAAAAGGCTAATTTTACAAAGTTAAAAGAAGCTTTAAAGGATATCCAGTGGGATGTAATTTTCAAAGATAAAAATGCACAAGAGTCATGGAATGTATTTAAAATGCTCTTGGGCAAATATACACGTCAATATAAACCATTGGGGAATAAGCACAAGAGAAGTAAAGCAAAACCAATGTGGATTAATAATGTGGTTAGCAGGGAAATGAGAAATAAAAAGCAGGCTTTTAAGGTGTTTAAGTCAAATGGGTCAGATGCATCATTTAAAAAATATAAAGAATGTAATAAAATCTGCAAACAAGCAATTAAGCTAGCTAAAATAGAAAATGAGCGAAACATTGCAAACGAGAGCAAGAAAAACCCTAAACAATTCTACAAGTATATTAACAACAAAAAAGTTAAGGTTGATATTGGTCCTCTTAGGACTGAAACAGGTGAATTGATTAGTGAGGATAAAGCTATGGCTGAGACCCTAAATACGTTCTTTGCTTCAGTATATACAAAGGAAGCAGAAATGACAAGCTATGGGCAAACAGACAAAACCATGGAATTTCCTCCAACATCTACATGGCTTACTGAGGACAAGGTCCAAAAGAGACTGGAAAGGGTTATAGTGAATAAAGCGCCTGGACCGGACGGTATACACCCAAGGGTACTTAAGGAACTTAGTTCAGTAATAGCAAAACCATTATACTTAATATTTATTGATTCGCTTTCATGAGGCATAGTGCCCTGTGATTGGAGGAAAGCTGATGTAGTTCCATTGTTTAAAAAGGGAGCAAGATCCAAACCAGGAAATTATAGACCTGTGAGCTTGACTTCCATAGTGGGTAAGATACTAGAAGGGTTATTAACTGATAGTATTCAGAACTATGTGAAGACAAACAATATCATTAGTAGGAATCAGCATGGTTTCATGAAGAACAGATCATGTCAGACTAATTTACTTGCATTTTATGAAAGAGTGAGTAGTAATTTGGACAGGGGAATTGCTGTTGATGTAGTATACTTGGATTTTGCAAAAGCCTTTGACACAGTGCCTCACAACAGGTTACTGCATAAATTAAAAGGCTTCGGTTTGGGTGGTGGTATCTGTACATGGATTGAGAACTGGTTAAATGATAGATGGCAGAGAGTTGTTGTAAATGGAACTTTTTCAAATTGGTCTAGGGTTATAAGTGGGGTACCGCAGGGTTCAGTCCTGGGCCCAATGCTTTTTAATTTGTTTATTAATGATCTAGAAGTGGGAATTGAAAGTAGCATCTCAATCTTTGCTGATGACACTAAGCTATGTAAGGAAATACATGCAGAGCTCGATGTTTTTTCCCTACAGAAGGATTTAGATAAACTAAGTGAATGGGCAGAAAAGTGGCAGATGTCATTTAATGTAGATAAATGTAAGGTTATGCATTTGGGTTGTAAAAACAAACTTGCTACATATACTCTAAATGGGAAACAACTTGGGAAATCCTCATTAGAGAAAGATTTAGGTGTACTGATAGACAATAGACTTCACAGCAGTGTGCAGAGTCACTCAGCTGCTGCAAGAGCAAATAGAGTACTAGCCTGCATAAAAAGAGGTGTAGAAGCAAGGGATGGGAATATTATCCTACCTCTGTATAAATCATTGGTTAGGCCTCATCTAGAATATGGAGTACAATTTTGGGCGCCTGTTCTAAAAAAAGACATTACTGAACGGGAAAAGGTGCAGAGACGTGCAACAAAACTGATAAAGGGATTGGAGGATCTGAGTTACAAAGAGAGACTAGCCAGACTGGGTTTGTTTACATTAGAAAAGAGACGTCTAAGGGGTGATATGATTACCATTTACACATACATTCAAGGCCAATACAAAGAACTATCCAATGAATTATTTATGCAAAGAGCTGAGCTAAGAACAAGAGGTCATCCATTAAGACTTGAGGAAAGGCGCTTTCGACTAAAACACAGGCAGGGATTCTTTACAGTAAGGGCGGTAAGGCTATGGAATTCTTTGCCTCGGGATGCTGTGCTTGCAGATAATGTAACTGCATTCAAAAAAGCAATGGATGCCTATCTAGCACAGAACAATATTGACAGTTATGACAGATGGCTTCAAAGCAAATAGGATATTGAGCCGGGGAACTATTTGACACACACACACACACACCTACATACCTACATTGGAAATTGCTCCAGAGGGCTTTTTTGTTGCCTTCCTCTGGATCAACAGGGGTGTTATTGGCATGGGCTGGACTTGATGGACGCATGTCTTTTTTCAGCCTTATCTACTATGTTACTATGTTACTATGTAGTGGTAGAGTTATTATATAGCATTGTAGTTGTAGTGACATTATTATTTGGTAAAGCAGTGGTAGTGACATTTTATAGTATTGTAGTGTTACTGATGTTCTATTATGGTATAGTAGTGGTATTGATATTATATAGTAGTGGTAGTTATATTTTATTATGGTATAGTAATGGCAGTGATATTGTACAGTATCATAGTGGTAGTGATATTATATTATCGTATAGCAGTGATATTGTACAGTATCATGGGGTAGTTCTAGTATATTATGGTATAGTAGTGATATTGTACAGTATCATAGTGGTAGTTCTAGTATATTATGGTATAGTAGAGATATTGTATAGTATCATAGTGGTAGTTCCAGTATATTATGGTATAGTAGTGATATTGTACAGTATCATAGTGGTAGTTCCAGTATATTATGGTATAGCAGTGATATTGTATAGTATCATAGTGGTAGTTCTAGTATATTATGGTATAGCAGTGATATTGTACAGTATCATAGTGGTAGTTCTAGTATATTATGGTATAGTAGAGATATTGTATAGTATCATAGTGGTAGTTCTAGTATATTATGGTATAGCAGTGATATTGTACAGTATCATAGTGGTAGTTCTAGTATATTATGGTATAGTAGAGATATTGTACAGTATCATAGTGGTAGTACCAGTATATTATGGTATAGCAGTGATATTGTATAGTATCATAGTGGTAGTTCTAGTATATTATGGTATAGTAGAGATATTGTACAGTATCATAGTGGTAGTGATATTATACTATGGTATAGTAGTGATATTGTACAGTATCATAGTGGTAGTTCTAGTATATTATGGTATAGTAGTGATATTGTATAGTATCATAGTGGTAGTTCTAGTATATTATGGTATAGTAGAGATATTGTATAGTATCATAGTGGTAGTTCTAGTATATTATGGTATAGTAGTGATATTGTATAGTATCATAGTGGTAGTTCTAGTATATTATGGTATAGTAGTGATATTGTATAGTATCATAGTGGTAGTACCAGTATATTATGGTATAGCAGTGATATTGTATAGTATCATAGTGGTAGTTCTAGTATATTATGGTATAGTAGTGATATTGTACAGTATCATAGTGGTAGTTCTAGTATATTATGGTATAGCAGTGATATTGTATAGTATCATAGTAGTAGTTCTAGTATATTATGGTATAGCAGTGATATTGTATAGTATCATAGTGGTAGTTCTAGTATATTATGGTATAGTAGAGATATTGTATAGTATCATAGTGGTAGTTCTAGTATATTATGGTATAGTAGTGATATTGTACAGTATCATAGTGGTAGTTCTAGTATATTATGGTATAGTAGTGATATTGTATAGTATCATAGTGGTAGTTCCAGTATATTATGGTATAGCAGTGATATTGTATAGTATCATAGTGGTAGTTCTAGTATATTATGGTATAGTAGTGATATTGTATAGTATCATGGGGTAGTTCTAGTATATTATGGTATAGTAGTGATATTGTATAGTATCATAGTGGTAGTTCTAGTATATTATGGTATAGCAGTGATATTGTATAGTATCATAGTGGTAGTTCCAGTATATTATGGTATAGTAGTGATATTGTACAGTATCATAGTGGTAGTTCTAGTATATTATGGTATAGTAGTGATATTGTACAGTATCATAGTGGTAGTTCTAGTATATTATGGTATAGTAGTGATATTGTACAGTATCATAGTGGTAGTTCTAGTATATTATGGTATAGTAGTGATATTGTATAGTATCATGGGGTAGTTCTAGTATATTATGGTATAGTAGTGATATTGTATAGTATCATAGTGGTAGTTCTAGTATATTATGGTATAGTAGAGATATTGTATAGTATCATAGTGGTAGTTCCAGTATATTATGGTATAATAGTGATATTGTATAGTATCATAGTGGTAGTTCTAGTATATTATGGTATAGTAGTGATATTGTATAGTATCATAGTGGTAGTTCTAGTATATTATGGTATAGTAGTGATATTGTACAGTATCATAGTGGTAGTTCTAGTATATTATGGTATAGTAGTGATATTGTACAGTATCATAGTGGTAGTTCTAGTATATTATGGTATAGTAGTGATATTGTACAGTATCATAGTGGTAGTTCTAGTATATTATGGTATAGTAGTGATATTGTATAGTATCATAGTGGTAGTTCTAGTATATTATGGTATAGTAGTGATATTGTATAGTATCATAGTGGTAGTTCTAGTATATTATGGTATAGTAGTGATATTGTATAGTATCATAGTGGTAGTTCTAGTATATTATGGTATAGTAGTGATATTGTATAGTATCATAGTGGTAGTTCTAGTATATTATGGTATAGTAGTGATATTGTATAGTATCATAGTGGTAGTTCTAGTATATTATGGTATAGTAGTGATATTGTACAGTATCATAGTGGTAGTGATATTATATTATGGTATAGCAGTGATATTGTATAGTATCATAGTGGTAGTTCTAGTATATTATGGTATAGTAGAGATATTGTATAGTATCATAGTGGTAGTTCTAGTATATTATGGTATAGTAGTGATATTGTACAGTATCATAGTGGTAGTTCTAGTATATTATGGTATAGTAGTGATATTGTACAGTATCATAGTGGTAGTTCTAGTATATTATGGTATAGTAGTGATATTGTACAGTATCATAGTGGCAGTTTTGGTATATTATGGTATAGTAGTGATATTGTACAGTATCATGGGTTGTTCTAGTATATTATGGTATAGTAGTGATATTGTACAGTATCATAGTGGTAGTTCTAGTATATTATGGTATAGTACTGATATTGTACAGTATCATAGTGGTAGTTCTAGTATATTATGGTATAGTAGTGATATTGTACAGTATCATAGTGGTAGTGATATTATATTATGGTATAGCAGTGATATTGTATAGTATCATAGTGGTAGTTCTAGTATATTATGGTATAGTAGAGATATTGTATAGTATCATAGTGGTAGTTCTAGTATATTATGGTATAGTAGAGATATTGTATAGTATCATAGTGGTAGTTCTAGTATATTATGGTATAGTAGTGATATTGTACAGTATCATAGTGGTAGTTCTAGTATATTATGGTATAGTAGTGATATTGTACAGTATCATAGTGGCAGTTTTGGTATATTATGGTATAGTAGTGATATTGTACAGTATCATGGGTTGTTCTAGTATATTATGGTATAGTAGTGATATTGTACAGTATCATAGTGGTAGTTCTAGTATATTATGGTATAGTACTGATATTGTACAGTATCATAGTGGTAGTTCTAGTATATTATGGTATAGTAGTGATATTGTACAGTATCATAGTGGTAGTGATATTATATTATGGTATAGCAGTGATATTGTATAGTATCATAGTGGTAGTTCTAGTATATTATGGTATAGTAGAGATATTGTATAGTATCATAGTGGTAGTTCTAGTATATTATGGTATAGTAGAGATATTGTATAGTATCATAGTGGTAGTTCTAGTATATTATGGTATAGTAGAGATATTGTATAGTATCATAGTGGTAGTTCTAGTATATTATGGTATAGCAGTGATATTGTATAGTATCATAGTGGTAGTTCTAGTATATTATGGTATAGTAGAGATATTGTATAGTATCATAGTGGTAGTTCTAGTATATTATGGTATAGCAGTGATATTGTATAGTATCATAGTGGTAGTTCTAGTATATTATGGTATAGTAGAGATATTGTATAGTATCATAGTGGTAGTTCTAGTATATTATGGTATAGCAGTGATATTGTATAGTATCATAGTGGTAGTTCCAGTATATTATGGTATAGCAGTGATATTGTATAGTATCATAGTGGTAGTTCCAGTATATTATGGTATAATAGTGATATTGTATAGTATCATAGTGGTAGTTCTAGTATATTATGGTATAGTAGTGATATTGTATAGTATCATAGTGGTAGTTCCAGTATATTATGGTATAGTAGTGATATTGTATAGTATCATAGTGGTAGTTCCAGTATATTATGGTATAGCAGTGATATTGTATAGTATCATAGTGGTAGTTCCAGTATATTATGGTATAGCAGTGATATTGTATAGTATCATAGTGGTAGTTCTAGTATATTATGGTATAGTAGTGATATTGTATAGTATCATAGTGGTAGTTCTAGTATATTATGGTATAGTAGTGATATTGTATAGTATCATAGTGGTAGTTCCAGTATATTATGGTATAGTAGTGATATTGTACAGTATCATAGTGGTAGTTCTAGTATATTATGGTATAGTAGTGATATTGTATAGTATCATAGTGGTAGTTCTAGTATATTATGGTATAGTAGTGATATTGTACAGTATCATGGGTTGTTCTAGTATATTATGGTATAGTAGTGATATTGTATAGTATCATAGTGGTAGTTCTAGTATATTATGGTATAGTAGTGATATTGTATAGTATCATAGTGGTAGTTCTAGTATATTATGGTATAGTAGTGATATTGTATAGTATCATGGGGTAGTTCTAGTATATTATGGTATAGCAGTGATATTGTATAGTATCATGGGGTAGTTCTAGTATATTATGGTATAGTAGAGATATTGTATAGTATCATAGTGGTAGTTCTAGTATATTATGGTATAGCAGTGATATTGTATAGTATCATAGTGGTAGTTCCAGTATATTATGGTATAGTAGAGATATTGTATAGTATCATAGTGGTAGTTCTAGTATATTATGGTATAGTAGTGATATTGTATAGTATCATAGTGGTAGTTCCAGTATATTATGGTATCGTAGCGGCACTGATACTATATTACTGTATAATTTTTATATGTTCTCGGTGCCCAGGTAGATAGGACTTTGCAGAATGAGAACTAACGAGAAGTTAAATTTGAAAAACGTTCTTACCTATTGATTTTATGAGATTGTTGAGCGCCATAACGTCATTGAGGGTGCACTCACTGCAATGTGCATGAATGACAGTCGGGACCAGAAACAGGACAAGAAAAGATAAACACGTCTTCATTTCTACTTTAGATTTTCAAACGTGGACAACGTGAGACCTGGAATGAGAAGAAAGTCATTAAACAGGAAACTGATGAACATTTCCCTGTACATCAGCAGACGGTCACTATTACGTACACAACGGTCAGAAAGATGGACATCATATGTAACTCACAGTGTCAGTCTAGTCCTTGTACAACAGTCAGACAGTTATTGTACCATGTATTATATATATACACACTTACCTCTACTTCCTATCTACTGACTGTATAATAACTACACAACTATGTATTATATATAGATACACACTTACCTCTCCTTCCTATCTACTGACTGTATAATAACTACACAACTATGTATTATATATAGATACACACTTACCTCTCCTTCCTGACTACTGACTGTATAATAACTACACAACTATGTATTATATGTAGATACACACTTACCTCTCCTTCCTATCTACTGACTGTATAATAACTACACAACTATGTATTATATATAGATACACACTTACCTCTCCTTCCTATCTACTGACTGTATAATAACTACACAACTATGTATTATATATATATATACACTTACCTCTCCTTCCTATCTACTGACTGTATAATAACTACACAACTATGTATTATATATATGTACACTTACCTCTCCTTCCTATCTACTGACTGTATAATAACTACACAACCATGTATTATATATAGATACACTTACCTCTCCTTCCTATCTACTGACTGTATAATAACTACACAACTATGTATTATATATAGATACACTTACCTCTCCTTCCTATCTACTGACTGTATAATAACTACACAACTATGTATTATATATAGATACACTTACCTCTCCTTCCTATCTACTGACTGTATAATAACTACACAACTATGTATTATATATAGATACACACTTACCTCTCCTTCCTGTCTACTGACTGTATAATAACTACACAACTATGTATTATATATATATATACACTTACCTCTCCTTCCTGATTACTGACTGTATAATAACTACACAAATATGTATTATATATAGATACACGTACCTCTCCTTTCTATCTACTGACTGTATAATAACTACACAACTATGTATTATATATAGATACACACTTACCTCTCCTTCCTGACTACTGACTGTATAATAACTACACAACTATGTATTATATATAGATACACTTACCTCTCCTTCCTATCTACTGACTGTATAATAACTACACAACTATGTATTATATATAGATACACTTACCTCTCCTTCCTATCTACTGACTGTATAATAACTACACAACTATGTATTATATATAGATACACTTACCTCTCCTTCCTATCTACTGACTGTATAATAACTACACAACTATGTATTATATATAGATACAATTACCTCTCCTTCCTATCTACTGACTGTATAATAACTACACAACTATGTATTATATATAGATACACTTACCTCTCCTTCCTATCTACTGACTGTATAATAACTACACAACTATGTATTATATATAGATACACACTTACCTCTCCTTCCTGACTACTGACTGTATAATAACTACACAACTATGTATTATATATAGATACACACTTACCTCTCCTTCCTATCTACTGACTGTATAATAACTACACAACTATGTATTATATATAGATACACACTTACCTCTCCTTCCTATCTACTGACTGTATATTAACTACACAACTATATATTATATATATATACAAACATACCTCTCCTTCCTATCTACTAACTGTATAATAACTACACAACTATTTATTATATATAGATACACTTACCTCTCCTTCCTGACTACTGACTGTATAATAACTACAAAACTATGTATTATATATAGATACACTTACCTCTCCTTCCTATCTACTGACTGTATAATAACTACACAACTATGTATTATATATAGACACACTTACCTCTCCTTCCTATCTACTGACTGTATAATAACTACACAACTATGTATTATATATAGATACACTTACCTCTCCTTCCTATCTACTGACTGTATAATAACTACACAACTATGTGTTATATATAGATACACACTTACCTCTCCTTCCTGACTACTGACTGTATAATAACTACACAACTATGTATTATATATATATACACACTTACCTCTCCTTCCTATCTACTGACTGTATAATAACTACACAACTATGTATTATATATAGATACACTTACCTCTCCTTCCTGACTACTGACTGTATAACTACACAACTATGTGTTATATATAGATACACTTACCTCTCCTTCCTGACTACTGACTGTATAATAACTACATAACTATGTATTATATATAGATACACTTACCTCTCCTTCCTCACTACTGACTGTATAATAACTACACAACTATGTATTATATATAGATACACA
>JBBDGT010000115.1:64414-153735 GCA_037306005.1 Rhinophrynus dorsalis | reverse complement strand
TTTCCCCCTCACCACCCCTGTCTGTTCTCTCCTCCCTGTCACACCTGTCTGTTCTCTCCTCCCACTCACACCTGTCTGTTCTCTCCTCCCCCTCACACCTGTCTGTTCTCTCCTCCCCTGTCACACCTGTCTGTTCTCTCCTCCCTGTCACACCTGTCTGTTCTCTCCTCCACTCACATCTGTCTGTTCTCTCCTCCCTGTCACACTGTCTGTTCTCTCCTCCCTCTCACACCTGTCTGTTCTCTCCTCCCACTCACACCTGTCTGTTCTCTCCTCCCTGTCACACCTGTGTGTTCTCTCCTCCCCGTCCACACCTGTCTGTTCTCTCTTCCCCTCACACCTGTCTGTTCTCTCCTCCCTGTCACCCCTGTCTGTTCTCTCCTCCCACTCACACCTGTCTGCTCTCTCCTCCCTGTCACACCTGTGTGTTCTCTCCTCCCTTTCACACCTGTCTGTTCTCTTCTCCCTGTCACACCTGTCTGTTCTCTCCTCCCTGTCACACCTGTCTGTTCTCTCCTCCCTGTCACCCCTGTCTGTTCTCTCCTCCCTGTCACACCTGTCTGTTCTCTCCTCCCCGTCACACCTGTCTGTTCTCTACTCCCCCTCACACCTGCCTGTTCTCTCCTCCCTGTCACCCCTGTCTGTTCTCTCCTCCCTGTCACACCTGTCTGTTCTCTCCTCCCTGTCACACCTGTCTTTTCTCTCCTCCCACTCACACCTGTCTGTTCTCTCCTCCCTGTCACACCTGTCTGTTCTCTCCTCCTCTCACACCTGTCTGTTCTCTCTTCCCCTCACCCTGTCTGTTCTCTCCTCCCCCTCACACCTGTCTGTTCTCTCCTCCCCGTCACACCTGTCTGTTCTCTCCTTCCTGTCACACCTGTCTGTTCTCTCCTCCCCGTCACACCTGTCTGTTCTCTCTTCCCCTCACCCCTGTCTGTTCTCTCCTCCCTGTCACACCTGTCTGTTCTCTCCTCCCACTCACACCTGTCTGTTCTCTCCTCCCTGTCACACCTGTCTGTTCTCTCCTCCCACTCACACCTGTCTGTTCTCTCCTCCCTGTCACCCCTGTCTGTTCTCTCTTCCCTCACCCCTGTCTGTTCTCTCCTCCCTGTCACACCTGTCTGTTCTCTCCTCCCACTCACACCTGTCTGTTCTCTCCTCCCTGTCACACCTGTCTGTTCTCTCCTCCCTGTCACACCTGTCTGTTCTCTCCTCCCTGTCACACCTGTCTGTTCTCTCCTCCCACTCACACCTGTCTGTTCTCTCCTCCCTGTCACACCTGTGTGTTCTCTCCTCCCCGTCACACCTGTCTGTTCTCTCTTCCCCTCACACCTGTCTGTTCTCTCCTCCCTGTCACCCCTGTCTGTTCTCTCCTCCCACTCACACCTGTCTGTTCTCTCCTCCCTGTCACACCTGTGTGTTCTCTCCTCCCTGTCACACCTGTCTGTTCTCTTCTCCCTGTCACACCTGTCTGTTCTCTCCTCCCTGTCACACCTGTCTGTTCTCTCCTCCCTGTCACACCTGTCTGTTCTCTTCTCCCTGTCACACCTGTCTGTTCTCTCCTCCCTATCACACCTGTCTGTTCTCTCCTCCCACTCACACCTGCCTGTTCTCTCCTCCCCCTCACACCTGTCTGTTCTCTTCTTCCTGTCACACCTGTCTGTTCTCTCCTCCCACTCACACCTGTCTGTTCTCTCCTCCCTGTCACACCTGTGTGTTCTCTCCTCCCCGTCACACCTGTCTGTTCTCTCCTCCCACTCACACCTGCCTGTTCTCTCCTCCCAGTCACACCTGTCTGTTCTCTCTTCCCCTCACACCTGTCTGTTCTCTTCTTCCTGTCACACCTGTCTGTTCTCTCCTCCCTGTCACACCTGTCCGTTCTCTCCTCCTTGTCACACCTGCCTGTTCTCTCCTCCCTGTCACACCTGCCTGTTCTATCCTCCCTGTCACACCTGTCTGTTCTCTCCTCCCTGTCACCCCTGTCTGTTCTCTCTTCCCCTCACCCCTGTCTGTTCTCTCCTCCCACTCACACCTGTCTGTTCTCTCCTCCCTGTCACACCTGTCTGTTCTATCCTCCCCGTCACACCTGTCTGTTCTCTCCTCCCCATCACCCCTGTATGTTCTCTCCTCCCTGTCACACCTGTCTGTTCTCTCCTCCCACTCACACCTGTCTGTTCTCTCCTCCCTGTCACCCCTGTCTGTTCTCTCTTCCCCTCACCCCTGTCTGTTCTCTCCTCCCTGTCACCCCTGTCTGTTCTCTCCTCCCCTCACCCCTGTCTGTTCTCTCCTCCCCGTCACACCTGTCTGTTGTCTCCTCCCACTCACACCTGCCTGTTCTCTCCTCCCTGTCACACCTGTCTGTTCTCTCCTCCCTGTCACACCTGTCTGTTCTCTCATCCCTGTCACACCTGCCTGTTCTCTCCTCCCTGTCACACCTCTCTGTTCTCTCCTCCCTGTCACACCTGTCCGTTCTCTCCTCCCTGTCACACCTGTCTGTTCTCTCCTCCCTGTCACACCTGTCTGTTATCTCCTCCCACTCATACCTGTCTGTTCTCTCCTCCCTGTCACACCTGTCTGTTCTCTCCTCCCTGTCACACCTGTCTGTTCTCTCCTCCCTGTCACCCCTGTCTGTTCTCTCTTCCCCTCACCCCTGTCTGTTCTCTCCTCCCACTCACACCTGTCTGTTCTCTCCTCCCTGTCACACCTGTCTGTTCTCTCCTCCCCGTCACACCTGTCTGTTCTCTCCTCCCCATCACCCCTGTATGTTCTCTCCTCCCTGTCACACCTGTCTGTTCTCTCCTCCCACTCACACCTGTCTGTTCTCTCCTCCCTGTCACCCCTGTCTGTTCTCTCTTTCCCTCACCCCTGTCTGTTCTCTCCTCCCTGTCACCCCTGTCTGTTCTCTCCTCCCCTCACCCCTGTCTGTTCTCTCCTCCCCGTCACACCTGTCTGTTGTCTCCTCCCACTCACACCTGCCTGTTCTCTCCTCCCTGTCACACCTGTCTGTTCTCTCCTCCCTGTCACACCTGTCTGTTCTCTCATCCCTGTCACACCTGCCTGTTCTCTCCTCCCTGTCACACCTCTCTGTTCTCTCCTCCCTGTCACACCTGTCCGTTCTCTCCTCCCTGTCACACCTGTCTGTTCTCTCCTCCCTGTCACACCTGTCTGTTCTCTCCTCCCTGTCACACCTGTCTGTTATCTCCTCCCACTCATACCTGTCTGTTCTCTCCTCCCTGTCACACCTGTCTGTTCTCTCCTCCCTGTCACACCTGTCTGTTCTCTCCTCCCTGTCACCCCTGTCTGTTCTCTCTTCCCCTCACCCCTGTCTGTTCTCTCCTCCCACTCACACCTGTCTGTTCTCTCCTCCCTGTCACACCTGTCTGTTCTCTCCTCCCCGTCACACCTGTCTGTTCTCTTCTCCCCATCACCCCTGTATGTTCTCTCCTCCCTGTCACACCTGTCTGTTCTCTCCTCCCACTCACACCTGTCTGTTCTCTCCTCCCTGTCACCCCTGTCTGTTCTCTCTTCCCTCACCCCTGACTGTTCTCTCCTCCCTGTCACCCCTGTCTGTTCTCTCCTCCCCTCACCCCTGTCTGTTCTCTCCTCCCCGTCACACCTGTCTGTTGTCTCCTCCCACTCACACCTGCCTGTTCTCTCCTCCCTGTCACACCTGTCTGTTCTCTCCTCCCTGTCACACCTGTCTGTTCTCTCCTCCCTGTCACACCTGTCTGTTCTCTCCTCCCACTCACACCTGTCTGTTCTCTCATCCCTGTCACACCTGCCTGTTCTCTCCTCCCTGTCACACCTCTCTGTTCTCTCCTCCCTGTCACACCTGTCCGTTCTCTCCTCCCTGTCACACCTGTCTGTTCTCTCCTCCCTGTCACACCTGTCTGTTATCTCCTCCCACTCATACCTGTCTGTTCTCTCCTCCCTGTCACACCTGTCTGTTCTCTCCTCCCTGTCACACCTGTCTGTTCTCTCCTCCCTGTCACACCTGTCTGTTCTCTCCTCCCTGTCACACCTGTCTGTTCTCTCCTCCCTGTCACACCTCTCTGTTCTCTCCTCCCTGTAACACCTGTCTGTTCTCTCCTCCCTGTCACACCTGTCTGTTCTCTCCTCCCTGTCACACCTGTCTGTTCTCTCCTCCCACTCATACCTGTCTGTTCTCTCCTCCCTGTCACACCTGTCTGTTCTCTCCTTCCTGTCACACCTGTCTGTTCTCTCCTCCCTGTCACACCTGTCTGTTCTCTCCTCCCTGTCACACCTCTCTGTTCTCTCCTCCCTGTAACACCTGTCTGTTCTCTCCTCCCTGTCACACCTGTCTGTTCTCTCCTCCCACTCACACCTGTCTGTTCTCTCCTCCCTGTCACATCTGTCTGTTCTCTCCTCCCTGTCACACCTGTCTGTTCTCTCCTCCCACTCATACCTGTCTGTTCTCTCCTCCCTGTCACACCTGTCTGTTCTCTCCTCCCTGTCACACCTGTCTGTTCTCTTCTCCCTGTCACACCTGTCTGTTCTCTCCTCCCTGTCACACCTGTCTGTTCTCTTCTCCCTGTCACACCTGTCTGTTCTCTCCTCCCTATCACACCTGTCTGTTCTCTCCTCCACAGCACACCTGTCTGTTCTCTCCTCCCACTCACACCTGCCTGTTCTCTCCTCCCCCTCACACCTGTCTGTTCTCTTCTTCCTGTCACACCTGTCTGTTCTCTCCTCCCACTCACACCTGTCTGTTCTCTCCTCCCTGTCACCCCTGTCTGTTCTCTCCTCCCTGTCACACCTGTCTGTTCTCTCCTCCCTGTCACCCCTGTCTGTTCTCTCCTCCCTGTCACACCTGTCTGTTCTCTCTTCCCCTCACCCCTGTCTGTTCTCTCCTCCCTGTCACACCTGTCTGTTCTCTCCTCCCCGTCACACCTGTCTGTTCTCTCCTCCCACTCACACCTGCCTGTTCTCTCCTCCCCCTCACACCTGCGTGTTCTATCCTCCCCTCACCCCTGTCTGTTCTCTCTTCCCCTCACCCCTGTCTGTTCTCTCCTCCCTGTCACACCTGCCTGTTCTCTCCTCCCTGTCACACCTGTCTGTTCTCTCCTCCCCGTCACACCTGTCTGTTCTCTCCTCCCCATCACCCCTGTATGTTCTCTCCTCCCTGTCACACCTGTCTGTTCTCTCCTCCCCGTCACACCTGTCTGTTCTCTCCTCCCACTCACACCTGTCTGTTCTCTCCTCCCTGTCACCCGTCTGTTCTCTCTTCCCCTCACCCCTGTCTGTTCTCTCCTCCCTGTCACCCCTGTCTGTTCTCTCCTCCCTGTCACACCTGTCTGTTCTCTCCTCCCCGTCACACCTGTCTGTTCTCTCCTCCCTGTCACACCTGTCTGTTCTCTCCTCCCACTCACACCTGTCTGTTCTCTCTTCCCCGTCACACCTGTCTGTTCTCTCTTCCCCTCACACCTGTCTGTTCTCTCCTCCCTGTCACACCTGTCTGTTCTCTCCTCCCTGTCACACCTGTCTGTTCTCTCCTCCCTGTCACACCTGTCTGTTCTCTCCTCCCCCTCACACCTGTCTGTTCTCTCCTCCCTGTCACCCCTGTCTGTTCTCTCCTCCCACTCACACCTGCCTGTTCTCTCCTCCCACTCACACCTGTCTGTTCTCTCCTCCCTGTCACACCTGTCTGTTCTCTCCTCCCCCTCACACCTGCCTGTTCTCTCCTCCCACTCACACCTGCCTGTTCTCTCCTCCCTGTCACCCCTGTCTGTTCTCTCCTCCCTGTCACACCTGTCTGTTCACTCCTCCACCTCACACCTGTCTGTTCTCTCCTCCCCCTCACATCTGTCTGTTCTCTCCTCCCACTCACACCTGTCCGTTCTCTCCTCCCTGTCACACCTGTCTGTTCTCTCCTCCCTGTCACACCTGTCTGTTCTCTCCTCCCTGTCACACCTGTCTGTTCTCTCCTCCACCTCACACCTGTCTGTTCTCTCCTCCCCCTCACATCTGTCTGTTCTCTCCTCCCTGTCACACCTGTCTGTTCTCTCCTCCCGTCACACCTGTCTGTTCTCTCCTCCCTGTCACACCTGTCTGTTCTCTCCTCCCTGTCACACCTGTCTGTTCACTCCTCCACCTCACACCTGTCTGTTCTCTCCTCCCCCTCACATCTGTCTGTTCTCTCCTCCCACTCACACCTGTCCGTTCTCTCCTCCCTGTCACACCTGTCTGTTCTCTCCTCCCTGTCACACCTGTCTGTTCTCTCCTCCCTGTCACACCTGTCTGTTCTCTCCTCCACCTCACACCTGTCTGTTCTCTCCTCCCCCTCACATCTGTCTGTTCTCTCCTCCCTGTCACACCTGTCTGTTCTCTCCTCCCCGTCACACCTGTCTGTTCTCTACTCCCCCTCACACCTGTCTGTTCTCTCCTCCCTGTCACATCTGTCTGTTCTCTCCTCCCTGTCACACCTCTCTGTTCTCTACTCCCTGTCACACCTGTCTTTTCTCTACTCCCCCTCACACCTGTCTTTTCTCTACTCCCACTCACACCTGTCTGTTCTCTCCTCCCTGTCACACCTGTCTGTTCTCTACTCCCCTCACACCTGTCTGTTCTCTCCTCCCTATCACACCTGCCTGTTCTCTCCTCCCCCTCACACCTGTCTGTTCTCTCCTCCCTGTCACCCCTGTCTGTTCTCTCCTCCCCGTCACACCTGTCTGTTCTCTCCTCCCCCTCACATCTGTCTGTTCTCTCCTCCCTGTCACACCTGTCTGTTCTCTCCTCCCTGTCACACCTGTCTGTTCTCTCCTCCCCGTCACACCTGTCTGTTCTCTCCTCCCACTCACACCTGTCTGTTCTCTCCTCCCTGTCACACCTGTCTGTTCTCTCCTCCCTGTCACCCCTGTCTGTTCTCTCCTCCCTGTCACACCTGTCTGTTCTCTCCTCCCTTTCACACCTGTCTGTTCTCTCCTCCCTGTCACACCTGTCTGTTCTCTCCTCCCTGTCACACCTGTCTGTTCTCTCCTCCCACTCACACCTGTCTGTTCTCTCCTCCCTTTCACACCTGTCTGTTCTCTCCTCCCTGTCACACCTGTCTGTTCTCTCTTCCCCTCACACCTGCCTGTTCTCTCCTCCCTGTCACACCTGTCTGTTCTCTCTTCCCCTCACACCTGTCTGTTCTCTCATCCCTGTCACACCTGTCTGTTCTCTCCTCCCTGTCACCCCTGTCTGTTCTCTCCTCC
Source organism: Rhinophrynus dorsalis (assembly GCA_037306005.1). Classification (NCBI taxonomy): domain Eukaryota; kingdom Metazoa; phylum Chordata; class Amphibia; order Anura; family Rhinophrynidae; genus Rhinophrynus; species Rhinophrynus dorsalis. The sequence goes on along the minus strand of JBBDGT010000115.1, from coordinate 146,521 downwards.
CACTCACACCTGTCTGTTCTCTCCTCCCACTCACACCTGTCTGTTCTCTCCTCCCACTCACACCTGCCTGTTCTCTCCTCCCTGTCACACCTGTCTGTTCTCTCTTCCCCTCAAACCTGTCTGTTCTCTCATCCCTGTCACCCCTGTCTGTTCTCTCCTCCCACTCACACCTGTCTGTTCTCTCCTCCCACTCACACCTGTCTGTTCTCTCCTCCCTGTCACCCCTGCCTGTTCTCTCCTCCCACTCACACCTGTCTGTTCTCTCTTCCCCTCACACCTGCCTGTTCTCTCCTCCCTGTCACACCTGTCTGTTCTCTCTTCCCCTCACACCTGTCTGTTCTCTCATCCCTGTCACCCCTGTCTGTTCTCTCCTCCCACTCACACCTGTCTGTTCTCTCCTCCCACTCACACCTGTCTGTTCTCTCCTCCCTGTCACATCTGTCTGTTCTCTCCTCCCTGTCACACCTGTCTGTTCTCTCCTCCCACTCATACCTGTCTGTTCTCTCCTCCCTGTCACACCTGTCTGTTCTCTCCTCCCTGTCACACCTGTCTGTTCTCTCCTCCCTGTCACACCTGTCTGTTCTCTTCTCCCTGTCACACCTGTCTGTTCTCTCCTCCCTATCACACCTGTCTGTTCTCTCCTCCACAGCACACCTGTCTGTTCTCTCCTCCCACTCACACCTGCCTGTTCTCTCCTCCCCCTCACACCTGTCTGTTCTCTTCTTCCTGTCACACCTGTCTGTTCTCTCCTCCCACTCACACCTGTCTGTTCTCTCCTCCCTGTCACCCCTGTCTGTTCTCTCCTCCCTGTCACCCCTGTCTGTTCTCTCCTCCCTGTCACACCTGTCTGTTCTCTCCTCCCTGTCACCCCTGTCTGTTCTCTCTTCCCCTCACCCCTGTCTGTTCTCTCCTCCCTGTCACACCTGTCTGTTCTCTCCTCCCCGTCACACCTGTCTGTTCTCTCCTCCCACTCACACCTGCCTGTTCTCTCCTCCCCGTCACACCTGTCTGTTCTCTCCTCCCACTCACACCTGCCTGTTCTCTCCTCCCCCTCACACCTGCCTGTTCTATCCTCCCCCTCACCCCTGTCTGTTCTCTCTTCCCCTCACCCCTGTCTGTTCTCTCCTCCCTGTCACACCTGCCTGTTCTCTCCTCCCTGTCACACCTGTCTGTTCTCTCCTCCCTGTCACACCTGTCTGTTCTCTCCTCCCCGTCACACCTGTCTGTTCTCTCCTCCCCATCACCCCTGTATGTTCTCTCCTCCCTGTCACACCTGTCTGTTCTCTCCTCCCCGTCACACCTGTCTGTTCTCTCCTCCCACTCACACCTGTCTGTTCTCTCCTCCCTGTCACCCCTGTCTGTTCTCTCTTCCCCTCACCCCTGTCTGTTCTCTCCTCCCTGTCACCCCTGTCTGTTCTCTCCTCCCTGTCACACCTGTCTGTTCTCTCCTCCCCGTCACACCTGTCTGTTCTCTCCTCCCTGTCACACCTGTCTGTTCTCTCCTCCCACTCACACCTGTCTGTTCTCTCTTCCCCGTCACACCTGTCTGTTCTCTCCTCCCCCTCACACCTGTCTGTTCTCTCCTCCCTGTCACCCCTGTCTGTTCTCTCCTCCCACTCACACCTGCCTGTTCTCTCCTCCCACTCACACCTGTCTGTTCTCTCCTCCCTGTCACACCTGTCTGTTCTCTCCTCCCACTCACACCTGTCTGTTCTCTCTTCCCCGTCACACCTGTCTGTTCTCTCCTCCCCCTCACACCTGTCTGTTCTCTCCTCCCTGTCACCCCTGTCTGTTCTCTCCTCCCACTCACACCTGCCTGTTCTCTCCTCCCACTCACACCTGTCTGTTCTCTCCTCCCCCTCACACCTGCCTGTTCTCTCCTCCCACTCACACCTGCCTGTTCTCTCCTCCCTGTCACCCCTGTCCTGTTCTCTCCTCCCTGTCACACCTGTCTGTTCACTCCTCCCCCTCACACCTGCCTGTTCTCTCCTCCCACTCACACCTGTCTGTTCTCTTCTTCCTGTCACACCTGTCTGTTCTCTCCTCCACCTCACACCTGTCTGTTCTCTCCTCCCCCTCACACCTGTCTGTTCTCTCCTCCCCCTCACATCTGTCTGTTCTCTCCTCCCACTCACACCTGTCCGTTCTCTCCTCCCTGTCACACCTGTCTGTTCTCTCCTCCCTGTCACACCTGTCTGTTCTCTCCTCCCTGTCACACCTGTCTGTTCTCTCCTCCACCTCACACCTGTCTGTTTCTCTCCTCCCCCTCACATCTGTCTGTTCTCTCCTCCCTGTCACACCTGTCTGTTCTCTCCTCCCCGTCACACCTGTCTGTTCTCTACTCCCCCTCACACCTGTCTGTTCTCGCCTCCCTGTCACACCTGTCTGTTCTCTCCTCCCTGTCACACCTGTCTGTTCTCTCCTCCCTGTCACATCTGTCTGTTCTCTCCTCCCTGTCACACCTCTCTGTTCTCTCCTCCCTGTCACACCTGTCTGTTCTCTCCTCCCTGTCACACCTGTCTTTTCTCTACTCCCCCTCACACCTGTCTGTTCTCTCCTCCCTGTCACACCTGTCTGTTCTCTACTCCCCCTCACATCTGTCTGTTCTCTCCTCCCTGTCACACCTGTCTGTTCTCTCCTCCCACTCATACCTGTCTGTTCTCTTCTCCCTGTCACACCTGTCCGTTCTCTCCTCACACCTGTCTGTTCTCTCCTCCCCCTCACACCTGTCTGTTCACTCCTCCCTGTCACCCCTGTCTGTTCTCTCCTCCCTGTCACACCTGTCTGTTCTCTCCTCCCACTCACACCTGTCCGTTCTCTCCTCCCTGTCACACCTGTCTGTTCTCTCCTCCCTGTCACCCCTGTCTGTTCTCTCCTCCCCGTCACACCTGTCTGTTCTCTTCCTCCCCCTCACATCTGTCTGTTCTCTCCTCCCTGTCACACCTGTCTGTTCTCTCCTCCCTGTCACACCTGTCTGTTCTCTCTTCCCTATCACACCTGTCTGTTCTCTCCTCCCACTCACACCTGTCTGTTCTCTCCTCCCTGTCACACCTGTCTGTTCTCTCCTCCCTGTCACCCCTGCCTGTTCTCTCCTCCCACTCACACCTGCCTGTTCTCTCCTCCCTGTCACATCTGTCTGTTCTCTCCTCCCTGTCACACCTGTCTGTTCTCTCCTCCCTGTCACACCTGTCTGTTCTCTCCTCCCACTCACACCTGTCTGTTCTCTCCTCCCTGTCACACCTGTCTGTTCTCTCTTCCCCTCACACCTGCCTGTTCTCTCCTCCCTGTCACACCTGTCTGTTCTCTCTTCCCCTCACACCTGTCTGTTCTCTCATCCCTGTCACACCTGTCTGTTCTCTCCTCCCACTCACACCTGTCTGTTCTCTCCTCCCTGTCACACCTGTCTGTTCTCTCCTCCCACTCACACCTGTCTGTTCTCTCCTCCCTGTCACACCTGTCTGTTCTCTCCTCCCTGTCACACCTGTCTGTTCTCTCCTCCCACTCACACCTGTCTGTTCTCTCCTCCCTGTCACCCCTGCCTGTTCTCTCCTCCCACTCACACCTCTCTGTTCTCTCCTCCCTGTCACACCTCTCTGTTCTCTCCTCCCTGTCACACCTGTCTGTTCTCTCCTCCCTGTCACACCTGTCTGTTCTCTCCTCCCTGTCACACCTGTCTGTTCTCTCCTCCCTGTCACACCTGTGTGTTCTCTCCTCCCCGTCATACCTGTCTGTTCTCTCCTCCCTTTCACACCTGTCTGTTCTCTCCTCCCACTCACACCTGTCTGTTCTCTCCTCCCACTCACACCTGCCTGTTCTCTCCTCCCTGTCACACCTGTCTGTTCTCTCTTCCCCTCACACCTGTCTGTTCTCTCATCCCTGTCACCCCTGTCTGTTCTCTCCTCCCACTCACACCTGTCTGTTCTCTCCTCCCACTCATACCTGTCTGTTCTCTCCTCCCTGTCACACCTGCCTGTTCTCTCCTCCCTGTCACACCTGTCTGTTCTCTCTTCCCCTCACACCTGTCTGTTCTCTCATCCCTGTCACCCCTGTCTGTTCTCTCCTCCCACTCACACCTGTCTGTTCTCTCCTCCCTGTCACACCTGTCTGTTCTCTCCTCCCACTCACACCTGCCTGTTCTCTCCTCCCACTCATACCTGTCTGTTCTCTCCTCCCCGTCACACCTGTGTGTTCTCTCCTCCCTCTCACACCTGTCTGTTCTCTCCTCCCTGTCACACCTGTCTGTTCTCTCCTCCCACTCACACCTGTCTGTTCTCTCCTCCCACTCACACCTGTCTGTTCTCTCATCCCTGTCACCCCTGTCTGTTCTCTCCTCCCACTCACACCTGCCTGTTCTCTCCTCCCACTCACACCTGCCTGTTCTCTCCTCCCCGTCACACCTGTGTGTTCTCTCCTCCCTGTCACACCTGTCTGTTCTCTCCTCCCTGTCACACCTGTCTGTTCTCTCCTCCCACTCACACCTGTCTGTTCTCTCCTCCCACTCACACCTGTCTGTTCTCTCCTCCCACTCACACCTGTCTGTTTTCTCCTCCCCGTCACACCTGTCTGTTCTCTCCTCCCTGTCACACCTGTCTGTTCTCTCCTCCCTGTCACACCTGTCTGTTCTCTCCTCCCACTCACACCTGTCTGTTCTCTACTCCCCCTCACACCTGTCTGTTCTCTCCTCCCTCTCACACCTGTCTGTTCTCTCCTCCCTGTCACACCTGTCTGTTCTCTCCTCCCACTCACACCTGTCTGTTCTCTCTTCCCCTCACACCTGTCTGTTCTCTCCTCCCTGTCACACCTGTCTGTTCTATCCTCCCTGTCACACCTGTCTGTTCTCTCCTCCCACTCACACCTGTCTGTTCTCTCCTCCCTGTCACATCTGTCTGTTCTCTCCTCCCTGTCACACCTGTCTGTTCTCTCCTCCCTGTCACACCTGTCTGTTCTCTCTTCCCCTCACACCTGCCTGTTCTCTCCTCCCACTCACACCTGTCTGTTCTCTCCTCCCTGTCACACCTGCCTGTTCTCTCCTCCCACTCACACCTGTCTGTTCTCTCCTCCCCGTCACACCTGTCTGTTCTCTCTTCCCTATCACACCTGTCTGTTCTCTCCTCCCACTCACACCTGTCTGTTCTCTCCTCCCTGTCACCCCTGCCTGTTCTCTCCTCCCACTCACACCTGTCTGTTCTCTTCTTCCTGTCACCCCTGTCTGTTCTCTGCTCCCACTCACACCTGTCTGTTCTCTCCTCCCTGTCACACCTGTCTGTTCTCTCCTCCCTGTCACACCTGTCTGTTCTCTCCTCCCACTCACACCTGTCTGTTCTCTCCTCCCACTCACACCTGTCTGTTCTCTCCTCCCTGTCACACCTGTCTGTTCTCTCTTCCCCTCACCCCTGTCTGTTCTCTCCTCCCTGTCACCCGTCTGTTCTCTCCTCCCACTCACACCACTCTGTTCTCTCCTCCCTGTCACACCTGTCTGTTCTCTACTCCCCCTCACACCTGTCTGTTCTCTCCTCCCTGTCACACCTCTCTGTTCTCTCCTCCCTGTCACATCTGTCTGTTCTCTCCTCCCTGTCACACCTGTCTGTTCTCTCCTCCCTGTCACACCTGTCTGTTCTCTCCTCCCTGTCACACCTGTCTGTTCTCTCCTCCCTGTCACACCTCTCTGTTCTCTCCTCCCTGTCACACCTGTCTGTTCTCTCCTCCCTGTCACACCTCTCTGTTCTCTCCTCCCACTCATACCTGTCTGTTCTCTCCTCCCTGTCACACCTGTCTGTTCTCTACTCCCTGTCACACCTGTCTGTTCTCTCTTCCCTGTCACACCTCTCTGTTCTCTCCTCCCTGTCACACCTCTCTGTTCTCTCCTCCCTGTCACACCTGTCTGTTCTCTACTCCGCCTCACATCTGTCTGTTCTCTCCTCCCTGTCACACCTGTCTGTTCTCTCCTCCCACTCAACCCTGTCTGTTCTCTCCTCCCACTCACACCTGCCTGTTCTCTCCTCCCACTCAACCCTGTCTGTTCTCTCCTCCCACTCACACCTGTCTGTTCTCTCCTCCCACTCACACCTGTCTGTTCTCTCCTCCCACTCACACCTGTCTGTTCTCTCCTCCCCCTCACACCTGTCTGTTCTCTACTCCCCCTCACACCTGTCTGTTCTCTACTCCCCCTCACACCTGTCTGTTCTCTCCTCCCTGTCACACCTGTCTGTTCTCTCCTCCCACTCACACCTGTCTGTTCTCTCCTCCCTGTCACACCTGTCTGTTCTCTCCTCCCTGTCATCCCTGTCTGTTCTCTCCTCCCCGTCACACCTGTCTGTTCTCTCCTCCCCATCACACCTGTCTGTTCTCTCCTCCCTGTCACACCTGTCCGTTCTCTCCTCCCACTCAGACCTGTCTGTTCTCTCCTCCCTGTCACACCTGTCTGTTCTCTCCTCCCAGTCACACCTGTCTGTTCTCTTCTCCCCGTCACACCTGTCTGTTCTCTCCTCCCAGTCACACTTGTCTGTTCTCTCTTCCCTATCACACCTGTCTGTTCTCTCTTCCCTATCACACCTGTCTGTTCTCTCCTCCACCTCACACCTGTCTGTTCTCTCCTCCTCCTCACACCTGTCTGTTCATTCCTCCACCTCACACCTGTCTGTTCATTCCTCCACCTCACACCTGTCTGTTCTCTTCTCCCTGTCACACCTGTCTGTTCACTCCTCCCTGTCACCCCTGTCTGTTCTCTCCTCCACAGCACACCTGTCTGTTCTCTCTTCCCCTCACACCTGTCTGTTCACTCCTCCCCCTCACACATGTCTGTTCTCTCTTCCCCTCACACCTGTCTGTTCACTCCTCCCCCTCACACCTGTCTGTTCTCTCCTCCCCCTCACAACTGTCTGTTCTCTCCTTTCACTTATTATCTCATTCCCCATGACCTCTTGTTCTCTCCTACCATCCATTCAGATCTGAATGTTCTTGCCCCATTAGTCTCCCCCTCCCGCACACTTACCTCCTTTAATTTGTCAGCAAGAAGTTTAATTTCCTCCTCATACTTGTCTTCTTTTGAGGAATACTGTAACACAAACATGTACAACATTAGAGAGAAAGAGATTTGAGGAGAAGTCACAGGCTGAAGATTAAAAATCAGACAGGAATAGAGATTATAGGGGAAGGGACCAATCAGAACGACTGGGAGACCTGAGGCAGAAGATTAATAATCAGGGAGAAGGCGAGAGAGACACACACACACACAGACATGCTGATTAGAATACAGGGATAAATGAGACAGACAGACCCAGAGATCAGAGTGAGAACCAGTGAGAAGGAAACATAAAAAGACGGAATTAGGAGCAGGTGAATACAACCCAGCAAGTAAGAAGATACGAGGGGAGGATGGTGGGTTCTGGGTTACATTTCAATGGCTGGCTTGTTATAGACAGGACAGGGGTTACTGTATGATGGTTGGTGTGTTATAGACAGGTAAAGGGTTACAGTATGATGGCTGGTTTGTTATAAACAGGACAGGGGTTACAGTATGATGGTTGGTTTGTTATAAACAGGACAGGGGTTACTGTATATGACTGTTGCTCTAGTATACACAGCCCAGACATGAATTTCTAGATCAGACAGACAGTTGATACCTTATCTGCTTGAGCTTCAATGGACTTTAGATTATTGGTGACGTTCTTCAGCTCCTCCTCCAAGTCCCCACATTTACTGTCCCCAGAAGATCAGATTGTGGGGGTGGGGTGGAAAGAGTAGGGTGCAGAGGGGACAAGGAGAGAGGGTAAAAGCAAAGGGGGTAGAAGTGGGGGGTGCAGAGGATAAAGATGAGACGTAGGCGAGTTTGGGGAAAAGGCAGAGAGAGAAGGGTGAGGAGGTAGAGAGGGAAGAAGGGCAGGGAACGGAGGTGGCAGGGGTAATGAAGGGGGAGAAAGGCAGGGAAGGAGAGAGCGGGGTGGTGAAGGGGGGGAGAGGAAGGGAAGGAGAGAGAGGGGTAGTGAAGGGGGAGAGAGGAAGGGAAGGAGAGAGAGGGATAGTGAAGGGGGAAAGAGGCAGGGAAGGAGAGAGAGAGGGGTAGTGAAGGGGGAGAGAGGAAGGGAAGGAGAGAGAGAGGGGTAGTGAAGGGGGAGAGAGGCAGGGAAGGAGAGAGAGGGGTAATGAAGGGGGAGAGAGGAAGGGAAGGAGAGACAGAGGGGTAGTGAACGGGGAGAGAGGCAGGGAAGGAGAGAGAGAGGGGTAGTGAAGGGGGAGAGAGGAAGGGAAGGAGAGAGAGGGGGGTAGTGAAGGGGGAGAGAGGCAGGGAAGGAGAGGGGGTTAGAAAGGAACAAAGTGGTGCAGTGAAATGCACAAGGCAATGGACAGGGAAGGGGCAATGCAAAGTGCAAGGGACAGGAGCGGATAAGGGACAGTAGCGGATAAGGGACAGGAGCGGATAAGGGACAGGAGCGGATAAGGGACAGGAGCGGATAAGGGACAGTAGCGGATAAGGGACAGGAGCGGATAAGAGACAGGAGCGGATAAGGGACAGGAGCGGATAAGGGACAGGAGCGGATAAGGGACAGGAGCGGATAAGGGACAGTAGCGGATAAGGGACAGGAGCGGATAAGAGACAGGAGCGGATAAGGGACAGGAGCGGATAAGGGACAGGAGCGGATAAGGGACAGGAGCGGATAAGGAACAGCAGATAAGGGACAGTAGCGGATAAGGGACAGTAGCAGATAAGGGACAGTAGCAGATAAGGGACAGGAGCGGATGAGGGACAGGAGCGGATAAGGGACAGGAGCAGATAAGGGACAGTAGCAGATAAGGGACAGTAGCGGATAAGGGACAGGAGCAGATAAGGGACAGTAGCGGATAAGGGACAGGAGCGGATAAGGGACAGTAGCGGATAAGGGACAGGAGCAGATAAGGGACAGTAGCAGATAAGGGACAGGAGCGGATAAGGGACAGGAGCAGATAAGGGACAGGAGCGGATAAGGGACAGGAGCGGATAAGGGACAGTAGCAGATAAGGGACAGTAGCAGATAAGGGACAGGAGCGGATAAGGGACAGTAGTTGGAAGGATAAAAGAGGATGATAAGGAAAGAAGAGAAGAAAAGATTTAGAGAAATAAAGTGAGAGCTGATTTACCATCTATTTAGGGGGATAAGGTAGTGTGAGTGGGGTACCTGCCCTTTCCACACCCTGGACATGCTAGAGGGGTTATATTTTTTACCCTAGAGGTTTGAGAAGGAGGTATCTTTTGTACCCCATGGACATGAGGGGGGGGTCTCTCCGCTACCTTAGAGACATGAGATGCTGCATATTGAATGGGAAACAACTTGGGGAATCCTCATTAGAGAAAGATTTAGAAGTACTGATAGACAATAGACTTCACAGCAGTGTGCAGAGTCACTCAGCTGCTGCAAGAGCAAATAGGGTACTAGCCTGCATAAAAAGAGGTGTAGAAGCAAGGGATGTAATATTATCCTACCTCTGTATAAATCCTTGGTTAGGCCTCCTAGAAATGGAAGAGGAGGGGCTATGTCTCCTACCCTAGAAATGGAAGAGGAGGGGCTATGTCTCCTACCCTAGAAATGGAAGAGGAGGGGCTATGTCTTCTACCCTAGAAATTGAAGAGGAGGGGCTATGTCTTCTACCCTAGAAATGGAAGAGGAGGAGCTATGTCTCCTACCCTAGAAATGAAAGAGGAGGGGCTATGTCTCCTACCCTAGAAATGGAAGAGGAGGAGCTATGTCTCCTACCCTAGAAATGGAAGAGGAGGGGCTATGTCTCCTACCCTAGAAATGGAAGAGGAAGAGCTATGTCTCCTACCCTAGAAATGGAAGAGGAGGGGCTATGTCTTCTATCCTAGAAATGGAAGAGGAGGGGCTATGTCTTCTACCCTAGAAATGGAAGAGGAGGGGCTATGTCTCCTACCCTAGAAATGGAAGAGGAGGAGCTATGTCTTCTACCCTAGAAATGGAAGAGGAGGGGCTATGTCTCCTACCCTAGAAATGGAAGAGGAGGGGCTATGTCTTCTACCCTAGAAATGAAAGAGGAGGGGCTATGTCTCCTATCCTAGAAATGGAAGAGGAGGGGCTATGTCTCCTATCCTAGAAATGAAAGAGGAGGGGCTATGTCTCCTACCCTAGAAATGGAAGAGGAGGAGCTATGTCTCCTACCCTAGAAATGGAAGAGGAGGGGCTATGTCTCCTACCCTAGAAATGGAAGAGGAGGAGCTATGTCTCCTACCCTAGAAATGGAAGAGGAGGGGCTATGTCTTCTACCCTAGAAATGAAAGAGGAGGGGCTATGTCTCCTATCCTAGAAATGGAAGAGGAGGGGCTATGTCTTTTACCCTAGAAATGAAAGAGGAGGGGCTATGTCTCCTATCCTAGAAATGGAAGAGGAGGGGCTATGTCTCCTACCCTAGAAATGAAAGAGGAGGGGCTATGTCTCCTACCCTAGAAATGGAAGAGGAGGAGCTATGTCTCCTACCCTAGAAATGGAAGAGGAGGGGCTATGTCTCCTACCCTAGAAATGGAAGAGGAGGAGCTATGTCTCCTACCCTAGAAATGGAAGAGGAGGGGCTATGTCTCCTACCCTAGAAATGGAAGAGGAGGAGCTATGTCTCCTACCCTAGAAATGGAAGAGGAGGGGCTATGTCTCCTACCCTAGAAATGGAAGAGGAGGAGCTATGTCTCCTACCCTAGAAATGGAAGAGGAGGGGCTATGTCTCCTACCCTAGAAATGGAAGAGGAGGAGCTATGTCTTCTACCCTAGAAATGGGAGAGGAGGAGCTATGTCTTCTACCCTAGAAATGGAAGAGGAGGAGCTATGTCTTCTACCCTAGAAATGGGAGAGGAGGAGCTATGTCTTCTACCCTAGAAATGGAAGAGGAGGGGCTATGTCTTCTACCCTAGAAATGGAAGAGGAGTGGCTATGTCTCCTACCCTAGAAATGGAAGAGGAGGGGCTATGTCTCCTACCCTAGAAATGGAAGAGGAGGGGCTATGTCTCCTACCCTAGAAATGGGAGAGGAGGGGCTATGTCTCCTACCCTAGAAATGGAAGAGGAGGGGCTATGTCTTCTACCCTAGAAATGAAAGAGGAGGGGCTATGTCTTTTACCCTAGAAATGGAAGAGGAGGGGCTATGTCTTCTACCCTAGAAATGGAAGAGGAGGGGCTATGTCTTTTACCCTAGAAATGGAAGAGGAGGGGCTATGTCTCCTACCGTAGAAATGGAAGAGGAGGGGCTATGTATTCTACCCTAGAAATGGAAGAGGAGGAGCTATGTCTCCTACCCTAGAAATGGAAGAGGAGGAGCTATGTCTTCTACCCTAGAAATGAAAGAGGAGGGGCTATGTCTCCTACCCTAGAAATGAAAGAGGAGGGGCTATGTCTTCTACCCTAGAAATGGAAGAGGAGGAGCTATGTCTTCTACCCTAGAAATGGAAGAGGAGGGGCTATGTCTTCTACCCTAGAAATGGAAGAGGAGAGGCTATGTCTTCTACCCTAGAAATGGAAGAGGAGGGGCTATGTCTTCTACCCTAGAAATGGAAGAGGAGGGGCTATGTCTTCTACCTTAGAAATGAAAGAGGAGGGGCTATGTCTTCTACCCTAGAAATGGGAGAGGAGGAGCTATGTCTTTTACCCTAGAAATGGGAGAGGAGGAGCTATGTCTTCTACCCTAGAAATGGAAGAGGAGGGGCTATGTCTTCTACCCTAGAAATGGAAGAGGAGGAGCTATGTCTCCTACCCTAGAAATGGAAGAGGAGGGGCTATGTCTCCTACCCTAGAAATGGAAGAGGAGGGGCTATGTCTTCTACCCTAGAAATGAAAGAGGAGGGGCTATGTCTTTTACCCTAGAAATGGAAGAGGAGGGGCTATGTCTCCTACCGTAGAAATGGAAGAGGAGGGGCTATGTATTCTACCCTAGAAATGGAAGAGGAGGAGCTATGTCTCCTACCCTAGAAATGGAAGAGGAGGAGCTATGTCTTCTACCCTAGAAATGAAAGAGGAGGGGCTATGTCTCCTACCCTAGAAATGAAAGAGGAGGGGCTATGTCTTCTACCCTAGAAATGGAAGAGGAGGAGCTATGTCTTCTACCCTAGAAATGGAAGAGGAGGGGCTATGTCTTCTACCCTAGAAATGGAAGAGGAGGGGCTATGTCTTCTACCCTAGAAATGGAAGAGGAGGGGCTATGTCTTCTACCCTAGAAATGGAAGAGGAGGGGCTATGTCTCCTACCGTAGAAATGGAAGAGGAGGGGCTATGTCTCCTACCCTAGAAATGGAAGAGGAGGGGCTATGTCTTCTACCCTAGAAATGGAAGAGGAGGGGCTATGTCTCCTACCCTAGAAATGGAAGAGGAGGAGCTATGTCTTCTACCCTAGAAATGGAAGAGGAGGGGCTATGTCTCCTACCCTAGAAATGGAAGAGGAGGGGCTATGTCTCCTACTTTAGAAATGGAAGAGGAGGGGCTATGTCTTCTACCCTAGAAATGGGAGAGGAGGGGCTATGTCTCCTACCCTAGAAATGGAAGAGGAGGGGCTATGTCTCCTACTTTAGAAATGGAAGAGGAGGGGCTATGTCTTCTACCCTAGAAATGGACGAGGAGGGGCTGTCTCCTACCCTAGAAATGGAAGAGGAGGGGCTATGTCTTCTACCCTAGAAATGGGAGTGGAGGAGCTATGTCTTCTACCCTAGAAATGGAAGAGGAGGGGCTATGTCTTCTACCCTAGAAATGGAAGAGGAGGAGCTATGTCTCCTACCCTAGAAATGGAAGAGGAGGGGCTATGTCTTCTACCCTAGAAATGGAAGAGGAGGGGCTATGTCTTCTACCCTAGAAATGGAAGAGGAGGGGCTATGTCTCCTACCCTAGAAATGGAAGAGGAGGGGCTATGTCTCCTACCCTAGAAATGGAAGGGGAGGGGCTATGTCTCCTACCCTAGAAATGGAAGAGGAGGGGCTATGTCTCCTACCCTAGAAATGGAAGAGGAGGAGCTATGTCTCCTACCCTAGAAATGGAAGAGGAGGGACTATGTCTATTACCCTAGAAATGGAAGAGGAGGGGCTATGTCTCCTACCCTAGAAATGGAAGAGGAGGGGCTATGTCTCCTACCCTAGAAATGGAAGAGGAGGAGCTATGTCTTCTACCCTAGAAATGGAAGAGGAGGAGCTATGTCTTCTACCCTAGAAATGGAAGAGGAGGGGCTATGTCTCCTACCCTAGAAATGGAAGAGGAGGAGCTATGTCATTCTGTGACTCTAGAGGCATTATCCTAACTATCGTTAGTATGAGGTCCTTTTCACTTCGTGCACCGACAGGTCGTGTGAGCCGAGTGTCTGGACAGGCAGAGCAGTGAACTACAAGTGCCACAGGAAGTGATGTCAGAGATGGACAGGAAGTTATGTCAGAGAAGGACAGGAAGTCATGGCAAGATTATGGAGAAGTGGTAGAGGAAAGAGATGGGAGCGGATCCTTCCCTTCCAGTACCTCTTCCTCTGCGGCAATTACGGATTTCAGACTCTGGTCCATGGTCCGAAGCTCTTCTTCCAGCTGCCTGTGCCGACTTGTTGGGGAAAGGGGAAAGGTCAGAGGCTCAGTGAGGGGGTTATGACCCTGGTCCTCTGCTTCTATACAGTGCAGCCTATGTACAGCCTCACCCTGGGGCAAATCCATGGCGTGATAAACATTCACTGTGATTTTACCTGGGGTATTAACCCCTTCGACACTACACAGGTTTAAATCACATTGTGACACAAAGCTTTGAAGACCTCTAACCTTTAAGGGATTAAACTCCCCATTTAAATCATTTTGGAGACATTTTATTGGTCACCTACACGATTTGCCCCAGAAAACCGACCTGCAGAGCCCAGTTGTGTCAAACCCTCCCAACCACATCCTGAGGCTCATGTACAAAGCAGAAGAGGAGCAATCTGGGGTAAACAGTCTGCCCCATAGCAGACAATTACAAAACTGCTTTGCAATGCATTGAAGAGCCCTCATCACTCCCCACTTATCTCCATGGGATTTTTTATTTTGCTTGTATGGTGCCGCTGCCTTGTCCAGAATTGCTCTGTTACTGCTGTACATGAGATGGGACACTCAGTCAGTGACTCAGTGCCTGGGGGACACTCATTCAGTGACTCAGTGCCTGGGGGGGACGCTCATTCAGTGACTCAGTGCCTGGGGGGGACGCTCATTCAGTGACTCAGTGCCTGGGGGGGACGCTCATTCAGTGACTCAGTGCCTGGGGGGGACGCTCATTCAGTGACTCAGTGCCTGGGGGGACGCTCAGTCAGTGACTCAGTGCCTGGGGGGACGCTCAGTCAGTGACTCAGTGCCTGGGGGGGACGCTCATTCAGTGACTCAGTGCCTGGGGGGGACGCTCATTCAGTGACTCAGTGCCTGGGGGGGACGCTCATTCAGTGACTCAGTGCCTGAGGGGGACGCTCATTCAGTGACTCAGTGCCTGGGGGGGACGCTCATTAAGTGACTCAGTGCTTGAGGGGGATGCTCATTCAGTGACTCAGTGCCTGGAGGGGACGCTCATTCAGTGACTCAGTGCCTGGGGGGGACGCTCATTCAGTGACTCAGTGCCTGAGGGGGATGCTCATTCAGTGACTCAGTGCCTGGGGGACGCTCATTCAGTGACTCAGTGCCTGGGGGGCCCTCATTCAGTGACTCAGTGCCTGGGGGACACTCATTCAGTGACTCAGTGCCTGGGGGACCCTCATTCAGTGACTCAGTGCCTGGGGGGCACTCATTCAGTGACTCAGTGCCTGGGGGACACTCATTCAGTGACTCAGTGCCTGGGGGACACTCATTCAGTGACTCAGTGCCTGGGGGACACTCATTCAGTGACTCAGTGCCTGGGGGACACTCATTCAGTGACTCAGTGCCTGGGAGACGCTCATTCAGTGACTCTTAGGTTTGTATGTTCAAAAGAAAAGAGGAGAAGTTCTGGGCCAAACCATTTGCACTACAGGGGAAAACTAAAAATTCCAACATTTAAATGGGGATTTCTAACCACTTGAATGCTGAGACATCAATAGGGTTCTCCGTTTTACCCTGTTATTTAAATGGTTTTCCCCAGAACGCTCACAATTTTCTTCTGAACACATGGTCCTTAGATGTTGTGCATCATCATGCGTGGTTCCTGAAGGTGGAATTTGCTGCCAGGGGATCTTCAGATCAATCTTTTCAAGTTTTTGGGGCTTGGCCAAAACTCATTTTTTCATTGCCTTTTTCTTGGCATTGTCACTTTTTTATATAATTTATTTTAATCTGTATATTTTTTTATAACATTTATTGTAATTTCCTTTTCCGTAAGTTCTTAACGTGCACTGGCACCCACTTCAATTCCAAAACACATAAAGAAAAAGTCCTCGGCTATAATTTGAAGCAATAGTGATGACATGGCAATATGATGAGACTAATTGGTAGCTAATTATCTTCTCTATGCATGATAAGCTAAAAGACTTACCTTTCAGCCACCTCAGCTCTCTCTTCAGACCTTTCTAGCTCTGCCTCAAGGACGACCAGTTTACGGGCCACCTAGGGAGCAAAATAGGAAATAAAAAGCAGATTCCACTTTCCGTATCTTCTAGTATTCTGACCCCGGTGTGGTGATCAGAGAACTCACCTCCTCGTACTTCCTGTCCGAATCCTCCGCTATGTGCTTGGCCTCTTTCAACTGCATCTCCTGCACCTCCATTTTCTCACCGTCTTTGTTAGCCCTGTTCTCAATGACCTTCATACCCCTGAAAAATGGAAACACATTGCTCAATTATGGGTCCATATTCTGTATCTCTGTAAAGTATTCAAACTGACAACTCATGAAACCAGATGGACTGTAACTGAACTGTGACTATCATGGACTCAAAACTGCACCCCTCTTGCTTCAATACCTCTTTATGAAAGACAGTACCTTGTTTGCTTTTGCTACTGCTGTTTGACACTGTTTCCAAGTTTACCGTTTTCTAGGACCATCTTACTGTGGTTTACCTCAAGCTTATATCACCTCCTAATGTGTTCACCTCAAGCTTATATCACCTCCCGATGTGTTCACCTCAAGCTTATATCACCTCCCAATGGGTTCACCTGAAGCTTATATCACCTCCTGATGTGTTCACCTCAAGCTTATATCACCTCCCGATGTGTTCACCTCAAGCTTATATCACCTCCTGATGTGTTCACCTCAAGCTTATATCACCTCCCGATGTGATCACCTCAAGCTTATATCACCTCCTGATGTGTTGACCTCAAACTTATATCACCTCCTGATGTGTTCACCTCAAGCTTATATCACCTCCTGATGTGTTGACCTCAAACTTATATCACCTCCTGATGTGTTCTTCTCCGTTTTATATCACCTCCCTCTGTGTTCACCTCAAACTTGTATCACCTCCTGATGTGTTCACCTCAAGCTTATATCACCTCCTGATGTGTTCACCTCAAGCTTATATCACCTCCTGATGTGTTCACCTCCGGTTTATATCACCTCCCGGTGTGTTCACCTCAAACTTATATCACCTCCCAATGTGTTCATCTCCGGTTTATATCACCTCCCGATGTGTTCACCTCAAGCTTATATCACCTCCTGATGTGTTCACCTCAAGCTTATATCACCTCCTGATGTGTTCATCTCCGGTTTATATCACCTCCCGATGTGATCACCTCAAACTTGTATACCCTCCCAATGTGTTCACTTCAAGCTTATATCACCTCCTGATGTGTTCACCTCAAGCTTATATCACCTCCTGATGTGTTCATCTCCGGTTTATATCACCTCCCGCTGTGTTCACCTCAAACTTGTATAACCTCCCGATGTGTTCACCTCAAACTTATATCACCTCCTGATGTGTTCATCTCCGGTTTATATCACCTCCTGCTGTGTTCACCTCAAACTTATATCACCTCATAATGTGTTCCCCTCAAGCATGTATCACCTTGCGATTTGTTCACCTCAAGCATGTATCACCTCCCGATGTATTAACCTCAAATTTATATCACCTCCCGATGTGTTCACCTCAAGCTTGTATCACTTCCTAATGTGTTCACCTCAAGCTTATATCACCTCCTGATGTGTTCACCTCAAGCTTATATCACCTTCCAATGTGTTCACCTCAAGCTTATATTACTTCCTAATGTGTTCACCTCAAGCTTATATCACCTCCTGATGTGTTCACCTCAAGCATGTATCACCTCCTGATGTGTTCACCTCAAGCTTATATCACCTCCCAATGTGTTCACCTGAAGCTTATATCACCTCCCAATGGGTTCACCTCAAACTTATATCACCTCCCAATGTGTTCCCACAAGCTTATATCACCTCCTGATGTGTTCACCTCAAGCATGTATCACCCAGCGATGTGTTCACCTCAAGAATGTATCACCCAGTGATATGTTCACCTGAAGCATGTATTACCTCCCGATGTGTTCACCTCAAGCTTATATCACCTCCCGATGTGTTCACCTCAAGCTTATATCACCTCCTGATGTGTTCATCTCCGGTTTATATCACCTCCTGCTGTGTTCACCTCAAACTTATATCACCTCATAATGTGTTCCCCTCAAGCATGTATCACCTTGCGATTTGTTCACCTCAAGCATGTATCACCTCCCGATGTATTAACCTCAAATTTATATCACCTCCCGATGTGTTCATCTCCGGTTTAGATCACCTCCCGCTGTGTTCACCTCAAACTTGTACCACCTCATAATGTGTTCACCTCAAACTTGTACCACCTCATAATGTGTTGACCTCAAGCATGTTTCACCTCCCGATGTATTAACCTCAAATTTATATCACTTCCTGATGTGTTCACCTCAAGCTTATATCACCTCCCGATGTATTAACCTCAAATTTATATCACCTCCTGATGTGTTCACCTCAAGCTTATATTACCTCCTGATGTGTTCACCTCAAGCTTATATCACCTCCTGATGTGTTCACCTCAAGCTTATATCACCTCCTGATGTGTTCACCTCAAGCTTATATCACCTCCTGATGTGTTCACCTCAAGCTTATATCACCTCCTGATGTGTTCATCTCAAGCTTATATCACCTCCCGATGTGTTCACCTCAAGCTTATATCACCTCCTGATGTGTTCACCTCAAGCTTATATCACCTCCTGATGTGTTCACCTCAAGCTTATATCACCTCCTGATGTGTTCCTGTGTTCATACTACTTTATGAAATCTTCTGTTCATATTTTTGTCTCAAATATTAATTGTTTGTTTCTCCTGTTGTCCTTCATACATATGTGGTTCCATGTAAATCGCAGCAACTTCCAGGCACTGCAGTTTCAGTGTTGAGCAGTGTATATAGAGTAGCAATACACATCATGTTTTGTCATTTTATGTAGAGTTGTATCCATCACCCTTTGTTTTTTAACGTACCTCTCACTCTCATCAACTGCTTTCTCGGTCTCTTCCAGCTTCTGTAGAGCGGTGGCCAGACGCTCCTGGGCCCGGTCCAACTCCTCCTCTACTAACTGGATGCGTCTGTTTAGAGAAGCGACATCAGCCTCAGCCTGTGAAATAAAACATACTTCCAGTCAACTGAGTTATGGGCTGAACCCACTGATAGTTCTGTTATGGTGCAGAGAGGGACAAAGAATCAGAGATAGGTGTGTGTTACAGGTGAGAGAGGTGTGTGTGTTACAGGTGAGATAGGTGTGTGTTACAGTTAATGTAGGTGTGTGTTACAGGTGAGATAGTTGTGTGTGTTACAGGTGAGGTGTGTGTTACAGTTAAGGTAGGTGTGTGTGTTACAGGTGAGATAGTTGTGTGCGTTACAAGTGAGGTACGTGTTACAGGTGAGGTCTGTGTGTTACAAGTGAGGTGTGGGTGTTACAGGTGAGATAGGTGTGTGTTACAAGTGAGGTGTGTGTCTTACAGGTGAGATAGGTGTGTGTTACAGGTGAGATAGGTGTGTGTCTTACAAGTGAGATAGGGGATGTCTGTTACAGGGGAGATAGGTGTGTGTTACAGGTGAGATAGGTGTGTGTCTTACAGGTGAGATAGGGGATGTCTGTTACAGGGGAGATAGGTGTGTGTTACAGGTGAGATAGGTGTGTGTCTTACAGGTGAGATAGGGGATGTCTGTTACAGGGGAGATAGGTGTTGTACACTACAGGGGAGATAGGTGTATGTTACAGGTAAGACAGGTGTGTGTGTGTGTGTGTGTGTTACAGGGAGGTAGGTGTGTGTTACAGGGGAGGTGTGTGTTACAGATGAGGTAGGTGTGTTACAGATGAGGTAGGTGTGTGTTAGAGGTGAGGTGTGTGTGTGTTACATATGAGGTAGGTGTGTGTTAGAGGTGAGGTGGGTGTGTGTTACAGATGAGGTAGGTGTGTGTTACAGGGGAGGTAGGTGTGTGTTACAGGGGCAGTGTGTATGTTACAGATGAGGTAGGTGTGTGTTAGAGGTGAGGAAGGTGTGTGTTAGAGGTGAGGTAGGTGTTACAGATGAGGTAGGTGTGTGTTAGAGGTGAGGTGTGTGTGTTACAGGTGAGGTGTGTGTGTTACAGATGAGGTGTGTGTTACAGATGAGGTAGGTGTGTGTTACAGATGAGGTAGGTGTGTGTGTTAGAGGTGAGGTGTGTGTGTTACAGATGAGGTAGGTGTGTGTTACAGATGAGGTAGGTGTGTGTGTTAGAGGTGAGGTGTGTGTGTTACAGATGAGGTAGGTGTGTGTTACAGTTAAGGTAGGTGTGTGTGTTACAGGTGAGATAGTTGTGTGTGTTACAGGTGAGGTGTGTGTTACAGTTAAGGTAGGTGTGTGTGTTACAGGTGAGACAGTTGTGTGCGTTACAAGTGAGGTACGTGTTACAGGTGAGGTCTGTGTGTTACAAGTGAGGTGTGTGTCTTACAGGTGAGATAGGTGTGTGTCTTACAGGTGAGATAGGGGATGTCGGTTACAGGTGAGATAGGTGTGTGTTACAGGTGAGATAGGTGTGTGTCTTACAGGTGAGATAGGGGATGTCTGTTACAGGGGAGATAGGTGTTGTACACTACAGGGGAGATAGGTGTATGTTACAGGTAAGACAGGTGTGTGTGTGTGTGTTACAGGAGAGGTAGGTGTGTGTTACAGGGGAGGTAGTTGTGTGTTACAGATGAGGTAGGTGTGTGTTACAGGGGAGGTGTGAGTTACAGATGAGGTAGGTGTGTTACAGATGAGGTAGGTGTGTGTTAGAGGTGAGGTGTGTGTGTGTTACATATGAGGTAGGTTTGTGTTAGAGGTGAGGTGTGTGTGTGTGTTACAAATGAGGTAGGTGTGTGTTACAGGGGAGGTAGGTGTGTGTTAGAGGTGAGGTAGGTGTTACAGATGAGGTAGGTGTGTGTTAGAGGTGAGGTGTGTGTGTTACAGATGAGGGAGGTGTGTGTTACAGATGAGGGAGGTGTGTGTGTGTTAGAGGTGAGGTGTGCGTGTTACAGATGAGGTAGGTGTGTGTTACAGATGAGGTAGGTGTGTGTTAGAGGTGAGGAAGGTGTGTGTTAGAGGTGAGCTAGGTGTTACAGATGAGGTAGGTGTGTGTTACAGATGAGGTAGGTGGTAGGTGTGTGCTACACGTGAGGTAGGTGTGTGTTACAGGTGAGGTAGGTGTGTATTACAGGTGAGGTGTGTGTGTTACAGATGAGGTAGGTGTATGTTACAGATGAGGTAGGTGTATGTTACAGATGAGATAGGTGTGTGTTAGACGTGAGGAAGGTGTGTGTTAGAGGTGAGGTGTGTGTGTGTTACAGATGAGGTAGGTGTGTATTACAGGTGAGGTGTGTGTGTTACAGATGAGGTAGGTGTGTGTTACAGATGAGGTAGGTGTGTGTTACAGATGAGGTAGGTGTGTGCTACACGTGAGGTAGGTGTGTGTTACAGGTGAGTTAGGTGTGTATTACAGGTGAGGTGTGTGTGTTACAGGTGAGGTGTGTGTGTTACAGATGAGGTAGGTGTGTGTTAGAGGTGAGGTAGGTGTTACAGATGAGGTGTGTGTGTTAGAGGTGAGGTAGGTGTTACAGATGAGGTAGGTGTGTGTTAGAGGTGAGGTGTGTGTGTTACAGATGAGGTAGGTGTGTGTTAGAGGTGAGGAAGGTGTGTGTTACAGATGAGGTAGGTGTGTGTGTTAGAGGTGAGGAAGGTGTGTGTTACAGGTGAGGTAGGTGTGTGTTAAAGGTAAGGTGTGTGTGTTACAGATGAGGTACGTGTGTGTTACAAGTGAGGTAGGGGTGTGTTACAGGTGAGGTAGGTGTGTGCTACACGTGAGGTAGGTGTGTGTTACAGGTGAGGTAGGTGTGTATTACAGGTGAGGTGTGTGTGTTACAGGTGAGGTAGGTGTGTGTTACAGGTGAGGTAGGTGTGTGTTAGAGGTGAGGTGTGTGTGTTACAGGTGAGGTAGGTGTGTGTTACAGGTGAGGTGTGTGTGTTACAGGTGAGGAGGCAGGTGTGTGTTACAGGTGAGGTAGGTGTGTATTACAGGTGAGGTAGGGGTGTGTGTTAGAGGTGAGGTGTGTGTGTTAGAGGTGAGGTAGGTGTGTTAGAGGTGAGGTAGGTGTGTGTTACAGGTGAGGTAGGTGTGTGTTACAGGTGAGGAGGCAGGTGTGTGTTACAGGTGAGGTAGGTGTGTATTACAGGTGAGGTGTGTGTGTTACAGGTGAGGAGGTAGGTGTGGGTGTATCTGAATGTGAATACACTATATACAGTAAACATGTATATTTCAGTAGCTGGACCAGGTGCACAGTGGAAGGTGTGTGAATAATTCACAGATCAGATAAGTTACATTCACCACAAAACCAGCATCTCTATGACTGGAACCTTCAGTCGTCTTCCCTAAACTTCCTCTAAGAAATATCACTATAACAGGGGGCTTATTCCTGCCTTCTGGATGAATCGTTTTGGGATGTTTTACCTGTTCCCTCTTGTGAAAACTTTAACATAGTTATACAGTAACACAGTAACACAGATGATGAGGCTGAAAAAAGACGTGCCCATAAAGTGCAGCCCATGCCAAATCACCCCTGATGATCCAGAGGATGACAAAAAAACAATGAAGCCATTTAAAATTTAAGCCCCAAGTGGGTAAAAAAATTCCTTCCAATTTGGTAAAAAAAAAAAAAGTGCTTCCCAACTTCGAATGGCAACTTCAAATTTCCCTGGATTAAAATCCTATCTGCTATCTGCTTTGAAGCCATCTGTCATAATTCTCAATATCGTTCTGTGCTAGATAGGTGTCCATTGCTTCTTTTAAAGTAGTTACACTGTTTGCAAGCACAACATCCTGAAGAAAAGAAATACATAACTTTACTGCCCTTACTGTAAAAACCCATGCCTTTTTCTCGAAAGCACCTTTCCTCTAGTCCTAATAGATGACCTCTTGTTCTTAGCTCTTTGTGTAAATAATTCATTGGATAGTTCTTTGTATTATCCATGAATATAAGTGTAAATAGTAATCATATCACCCCTTACACGTCTCTTCTCTAATATATGTGTAAATGGTAATCATATCACCCCTTACACGTCTCTTCTCTAATATAAGTGTAAATGGTAATCATATCACCCCTTACACGTCTCTTCACTAATACAAGTGTAAATGGTAATCATATCACCCCTTACACCTCTCTTCTCTAATATAAGTGTAAATGGTAATCATATCACCCCTTACACCTCTCTTCTCTAATATAAGTGTAAATGGTAATCATATCACCCCTTACACCTCTCTTCTCTAATATAAGTGTAAATAGTAATCATATCACCCCTTACACCTCTCTTCTCTAATATAAGTGTAAATAGTAATCATATCACCCCTTACACCTCTCTTCTCTAATATAAGTGTAAATGGTAATCATATCACCCCTTACACGTCTCTTCTCTAATATAAGTGTAAATGGTAATCATATCACCCCTTACACCTCTCTTCTCTAATATAAGTGTAAATAGTAATCATATCACCCCTTATATGTCTCTTCTCTAATATAAGTGTAAATAGTAATCATATCACCCCTTACACCTCTCTTCTCTAATATAAGTGTAAATGGTAATCATATCACCCCTTACACGTCTCTTCTCTAATATAAGTATAAATGGTAATCATATCACCCCTTACACGTCTCTTCTCTAATATATGTGTAAATGGTAATCATATCACCCCTTACACGTCTCTTCTCTAATATAAGTGTAAATGGTAATCATATCACCCCTTACACGTCTCTTCTCTAATATAAGTGTAAATGGTAATCATATCACTCCTTAGATGTCTCTTCTCTAATATAAGTATAAATGGTAATCATATCACCCCTTACACCTCTCTTCTCTAATATAAGTGTAAATGGTATCATATCACCCCTTACATGTCTCTTCTCTAATATAAGTGTAAATGGTATCATATCACCCCTTACACGTCTCTTCTCTAATATAAGTGTAAATGGTAATCATATCGCCCCTTACACATCTCTTCTCTAATATAAGTGTAAATGGTATCATATCACCCCTTACACGTCTCTTCTCTAATATAAGTGTAAATGGTAATCATATCCCCCCTTACACCTCTCTTCTCTAATATATGTGTAAATGGTAATCATATCACCCCTTACATGTCTCTTCTCTAATATACGTGTAAATGGTAATCATATCGCCCCTTACATGTCTCTTCTCTAATATAAGTGTAAATGGTAATCATATCGCCCCTTACACCTCTCTTCTCTAATATAAGTGTAAATGGTAATCATATCACCCCTTACATGTCTCTTCTCTAATATAAGTGTAAATGGTAATCATATCACCCCTTACATGTCTCTTCTCTAATATAAGTGTAAATGGTAATCATATCGCCCCTTACACCTCTCTTCTCTAATATAAGTGTAAATGGTAATCATATCACCCCTTACACATCTCTTCTCTAATATAAGTGTAAATGGTAATCATATCATCCCTTACACGTCTCTTCTCTAATATAAGTGTAAATGGTAATCATATCCCCCTTACATGTCTCTTCTCTAATATAAGTGTAAATGGTAATCATATCACCCCTTACACGTCTCTTCTCTAATATAAGTGTAAATGGTATCATATCACCCCTTAGATATCTATTCTCTAATATATATGTAAATGGTAATCATATCACCCCTTAGACGTCTCTTCTCTAATATAAGTGTAAATGGTATCATATCACCACTTACATCTCTCTTCTCTAATATATGTGTAAATAGTAATCATATCACCCCTTACACCTCTCTTCTCTAATATAAGTGTAAATGGTAGTCATATCTCCCCTTACACGTCTCTTCTCTAATATATGTGTAAATGGTAATCATATCACCCCTTACACCTCTCTTCTCTAATATAAGTGTAAATGGTAATCATATCTCCCCTTACACGTCTCTTCTCCAATATATGTGTAAATGGTATCATATCACCCCTTACACGTCTCTTCTCTAATATAACTGTAAATGGTAATCATATCACCCCTTACACCTCTCTTCTCTAATATAAGTGTAAATGGTAATCATATCCCCCCTTACACGTCTCTTCTCTAATATATGTGTAAATGGTAATCATATCACCCCTTACACGTCTCTTCTCTAATATAAGTGTAAATGGTAATCATATCACCCCTTACACGTCTTCTCTCTAATATATGTGTAAACCCTTACACGTCTCCTCTCTAATATATATGTCAACCCTTACACGTCTCTTCTCTAATATAAATGTAAATGGTAATCATATCACCCCTTACACGTCTCTTCTAATATATGTGTAAATGGTAATCATATCACCCCTTACACGTCTCCTCTCTAATATATGTGTAAACCCTTACACGTCTCTTCTAATATATGTGTAAATGGTAATCATATCACCCTTACACGTCTCTTCTCTAATATAAGTGTAAATGGTAATCATATCACCCCTTACACGTCTCTTCTAATATATGTGTAAATGGTAATCATATCCCCCTTACACGTCTCTTCTCTAATATAAATGTAAATGGTAATCATATCACCCCTTACACGTCTCTTCTAATATATGTGTAAATAGTAATCATATCCCCCTTACACGTCTCTTCTAATATATGTGTAAATGGTAATCATATCACCCCTTACACGTCTCTTCTAATATATGTGTAAATGGTAATCATATCACACCTTACACGTCTCTTCTAATATAAGTGTAAATAGTAATCATATCACCCATTACACGTCTCCTCTCTAATAGAAGTGTAAATGGTAATCATATCACCCCTTACACGTCTCTTCTAATATATGTGTAAATAGTAATCATATCCCCCTTACACGTCTCTTCTAATATATGTGTAAATGGTAATCATATCACCCCTTACACGTCTCTTCTAATATATGTGTAAATGGTAATCATATCACACCTTACACGTCTCTTCTAATATAAGTGTAAATAGTAATCATATCACCCATTACACGTCTCTTCTCTAATATAAGTGTAAATGGTAATCATATCACCCCTTATACGTCTCTTCTCTAATATAAGTGTAAATAGTAATCATATCACCCCTTACACGTCTCTTCTCTAATATAAGTGTAAATAGTAATCATATCCCCCTTACACCTCTCTTCTCTAATATACATGTAAATGGTAATCATATCACCCCTTACACCTCTCTTCTCTAATATAAGTGTAAATGGTATCATATCACCCCTTACACCTCTCTTCTCTAATATAAGTGTAAATGGTAATCATATCACCCCTTACACATCTCTTCTCTAATATAAGTGTAAATAGTAATCATATCCCCCTTACACGTCTCTTCTCTAATATAAGTGTAAATAGTAATCATATCACCCCTTACATGTCTCTTCTCTAATATAAGTGTAAATGGTAATCATATCACCCCTTACACTTCTCTTCTCTAATATAAGTGTAAATGGTAATCATATCACCCCTTACACGTCTCATCTCTAATATAAGTGTAAATGGTATCATATTCCCCTTACACATCTCTTCTCTAATATAAGTGTAAATAGTAATCATATCACCCCTTACACATCTATTCTCTAATATAGGTGTAAATGGTATCATATCACCCCTTACACGTCTCTTCTCTAATATAAGTGTAAATGGTAATCATATAACCCCTTACATGTCTCTTCTCTAATATAAGTGTAAATGGTAATCATATCCCCCCTTACACCTCTCTTTTCTAATATAAGTGTAAATGGTATCATATCACCCCTTACACGTCTCTTCTGTAATATAAGTATAAATGGTATCATATCACCCCTTACACGTCTCTTCTCTAATATAAGTGTAAATGGTAATCATATCACCCCTTACACGTCTCTTCTCTAATATAAGTGTAAATGGTATCATATCACCCCTTACACGTCTCTTCTCTAATATAAGTGTAAATGGTAATCATATCCCCCTTACATGTCTCTTCTCTAATATATGTGTAAATGGAATCATATCACCCCTTACACGTCTCTTCTCTAATATAAGTGTAAATAGTAATCATATCACCCCTTACACCTCTCTTCTCTAATATAAGTGTAAATAGTAACCATATCACCCCTTAGGTGTCTCTTCTCTAATATAAGTGTAAATGGTAATCATATCACCCCTTAGGTGTCTCTTCTCTAATATAAGTGTAAATGGTAATCATATCGCCCCTTAGACGTCTCTTCTCTAATATAAGTGTAAATGGTAAACATATCGCCCCTTACACGTCTCTTCTCTAATATAAGTGTAAATAGTAATCATATCGCCCCTTACACGTCTCTTCTCTAATATAAGTGTAAATGGTAATCATATCACCCCTTACACGTCTCTTCTCTAATATAAGTGTAAATAGTAATCATATCACCCCTTACACGTCTCTTCTCTAATATAAGTGTAAATGGTAATCATATCACCCCTTACACCTCTCTTCTCTAATAAAAGTGTAAATGATAATCATATCCCCCTTATATGTCTCATCTCTAATATAAGTGTACATGGTAATCATATCACCCCTTATCCATCTCTTCTCTAATATAAGTGTAAATGATAATCATATCCCCCTTATATGTCTCATCTCTAATATAAGTGTACATGGTAATCATATCACCCCTTACACCTCTCTTCTCTAATATAAGTGTAAATGATAATCATATCCCCCTTATATGTCTCATCTCTAATATAAGTGTACATGGTAATCATATCACCCCTTACACCTCTCTTCTCTAATATAAGTGTAAATGGTAATCATATCCCCCTTATATGTCTCATCTCTAATATAAGTGTAAATGGTAATCATATCACCCCTTACACGTCTCTTCTCTAATGTAAGTGTAAATGGTAATCATATCACCCCTTACATGTCTCTTCTCTAATATAAGTGTAAATGATAATCATATCCCCCTTATATGTCTCATCTCTAATATCAGTGTAAATGGTAATCATATCACCCCTTACACCTCTCTTCTCTAATATAAGTGTAAATGATAATCATATCCCCCTTATATGTCTCATCTCTAATATAAGTGTACATGGTAATCATATCACCCCTTACACGTCTCTTCTCTAATATAAGTGTAAATGATAATCATATCCCCCTTATATGTCTCATCTCTAATATAAGTGTACATGGTAATCATATCACCCCTTACACCTCTCTTCTCTAATATAAGTGTACATGGTAATCATATCACCCCTTAGACGTCTCTTCTCTAAGATATGTGTAAATGATAATCATATCCCCCTTATATGTCTCATCTCTAATATAAGTGTAAATGGTAATCATATCACCCCTTACACCTCTCTTCTCTAATATAAGAGTAAATGGTAATCATATCACCCCTTACACGTCTCTTCTCTAATATATGTGTAAATGGTAATCATATCACCCCTTACACGTCTCTTCTCTAATATAAGTGTAAATGGTAATCATATCACCCCTTACACGTCTCTTCTCTAATATAAGAGTAAATAGTAATCATATCACCCTTACACGTCTCTTCTCTAATGTAAACAAACCCAGTTTGGATAGTCTCTCTTTATAAAACTCAGATCCTCCAATCCCTTTATCAGTTTTTTTTTGAAAACCAAATAGTGAATTTTATTTCTGTTATTTCATGATGAAATGTATAATCTTTTAATCAAACCCTTGTATGCTATAGACGACGCCCACATATTGAATCGCAATGTGCAGGAGATGGCGTTAGCGTCCGATGGGTTAAGGGTGGAACAATACTAACCTATTACCTGCACTGTGTTTGGAATTAAATTAATTACAAGGGAACTCTGACTAGTTAGCGAAAATCTAACACACTTTTCTTACTATGGAGAGAAAATCCTAATGGCCCGTTGCTTCTTGACTGAAGGTATAACAATGAAGCCCATTCAAGCGGACATGACAGAGCGCATGAGCACTTCACATTCCTCTGGTTCTTAAAGGTTCAAGACTGGCATGTGCAGTGGGTGGAGTTTGTGTCTTGTGGTTCTGCCAGCAACTGTCATGTCCGCCTCCGTGGGCCTGTCATCCAGACTGATGAACGATGTAGTCTAGTAAACAAAGGCACAAGAAGAACATTCATAGAGGCCATTAAGATTTTCGGGCCATGGAAAGGTAAGCTGGAGGTTATTTTAAAGGGACAGTAACACTTAATATGAAAAACATATATATACAATGTAGGGTTTATGCTCCTCAGCAAAACAAAGAACTCCCGCTGCTGAGAGGTGTTTTATTCACAAGTTACTGCAGCTCAAACTATATTTTTTTAGACTCAGTATGACAGTGGCATGAAATTGTACAGTAGCGGTGTTGCTACAACATCCTATGGACAACTCTAGTCAGTTGACCATATACCTCCATAGGATGGTGTAACAACAGCGCCACTGTGAAATTTCAGGCCACTGAGATATTGCACTTAAAAAAATTACGTTTGAGCTGTAATAAATTGTATATAAAACCCCTCTCAGCAGTAGAAGTTCACTTTACTGAGGAGGATAAACGCTACACTATATATATATATATATATATACATATATATATATTCCATATTAAGTGTTACTATCCCTTTCAGAAAGAGTTAGTTCTCCTTTGAATTTGGGTCCCTGTATGGGGTTCAGTGCTGAACTAAAAGGAGATACACAGAGCCAGAGACATGGGGTCAGAGACACGGAGCCAGAGACATGGGGTCAGAGACACGGATCAGAGGAGACTTCTCTGTCTATAAGAACGTGGGAGAACATCCCAAATCCAGGACCATCCCATGAAGACTAATTACAAAGAGGTGTTGCTTAGGGTGCAAGTGATACCCCTCACTTACCCTCTCCCGTGTCTGACGCTCCAAATCCACCTCCCTCTGCAGCAGCTGTGCCCGTTCCTCTGCTTCATCCGCCACCTGCTGCAGGGTCTGGATCTTCTTCTTCACTGACTCTATGGAGCTGCCCCCAGACATGGCTGCACTCACACCTTGCCGAGACTGACCTAGGGAGGAGCCTCTCCTACATTTTATACTGCTACAAAGTGGTCTATTCACACAGCGAGGCTGGAGAAGACACAGGCCTACATCTAGTCCTGACATGGGGCATGGAAATGTCTATCAACAACTGCTCTAGAATGTAGTGCTGTAGAACACAAAGCCAGATATCGAGTAAAGTCTGTTCCACAATACAACAATGTGCAATCTGCTCTAGAATGTAGTGTCTAAAGATTTTAGTCGGATCTAGAACATCAGGCAGTTGTATGTTGTACAATGTAAAAAACTTAATATGGTCATGTGTACAAATACAATTTAGAAATATATATATTTATTCCAAAATCTACAACATACTCTTGTAATAAGTGCCATTCGGTCTGGACCAGGATTCTCAACTCCAGTCCTTGGGACACATCAGTGGCTCTGATCTGCAGGGTGACCCCACTTTATTTATCGCAAACACCGAGTTACTGATTATCGACCTGTGACCAACCAGATGAAACCATACACAGTTGCTTTGCCACAAGGACTAACGTTGAGTATCACAACAGCGTACCCTACAGTATAAGGACTGCCAAATTTATACTATAGAGAGAACTAGATCTAATCCTGTCACAGACTACAATGTGCAAAGTCTGGTCTAGACCACAGACAACACTAGATCTGATCCTGCCACAGGTAGCAGTCTGTATGTCTCATACATCTCTGTCTCTTAGTTAGCAGTCTGTGTGTCTCATACATCTCTGTCTCTTAGTTAGCAGTCTGTATGTCTCATACATCTCTCTCTTAGTTAGTAGTCTGTATGTATCATACATCTCTGTCTCTTAGTTAGCAGTCTGTGTGTCTCATACATCTCTGTCTCTTAGTTAGCAGTCTGTATGTCTCATACATCTCTGTCTCTTAGTTAGCAGTCTGTATGTCTCATACATCTCTGTCTCTTAGTTAGCAGTCTGTGTGTCTCATACATCTCTGTCTCTTAGTTAGCAGTCTGTATGTCTCATACATCTCTCTCTTAGTTAGCAGTCTGTATGTCTCATACATCTCTGTCTCTTAGTTAGCAGTCTGTATGTCTCATACATCTCTGTCTCTTAGTTAGCAGTCTGTATGTCTCATACATCTCTCTGTCTCTTAGTTAGCAGTCTGTATGTCTCATACATCTCTCTCTCTTAGTTAGTAGTCTGTGTGTCTCATACATCTCTCTCTTAGTTAGCAGTCTGTGTGTCTCATACATCTCTGTCTCTTAGTTAGCAGTCTGTATGTCTCATACATCTCTGTCTCTTAGTTAGCAGTCTGTATGTCTCATACATCTCTGTCTCTTAGTTAGCAGTCTGTATGTCTCATACATCTCTGTCTCTTAGTTAGCAGTCTG
This sequence comes from Rhinophrynus dorsalis, assembly GCA_037306005.1. Classification (NCBI taxonomy): domain Eukaryota; kingdom Metazoa; phylum Chordata; class Amphibia; order Anura; family Rhinophrynidae; genus Rhinophrynus; species Rhinophrynus dorsalis. The sequence goes on along the minus strand of JBBDGT010000115.1, from coordinate 115,756 downwards.
TATGTCTCATACATCTCTGTCTCTTAGTTAGCAGTCTGTATGTCTCATACATCTCTGTCTCTTAGTTAGCAGTCTGTATGTCTCATACATCTCTCTCTTAGTTAGCAGTCTGTATGTCTCATACATCTCTGTCTCTTAGTTAGCAGTCTGTATGTCTCATACATCTCTGTCTCTTAGTTAGCAGTCTGTGTGTCTCATACATCTCTGTCTCTTAGTTAGCAGTCTGTATGTCTCATACATCTCTGTCTCTTAGTTAGCAGTCTGTATGTCTCATACATCTCTCTCTTAGTTAGCAGTCTGTATGTCTCATACATCTCTGTCTCTTAGTTAGCAGTCTGTGTGTCTCATACATCTCTGTCTCTTAGTTAGCAGTCTGTATGTCTCATACATCTCTGTCTCTTAGTTAGCAGTCTGTGTGTCTCATACATCTATCTCTTAGTTAGCAGTCTGTGTGTCTCATACATCTCTGTCTCTTAGTTAGCAGTCTGTATGTCTCATACATCTCTCTCTCTTAGTTAGTAGTCTGTATGTCTCATACATCTCTGTCTCTTAGTTAGCAGTCTGTATGTCTCATACATCTCTGTCTCTTAGTTAGCAGTCTGTATGTCTCATACATCTCTCTCTCTTAGTTAGTAGTCTGTATGTCTCATACATCTCTGTCTCTTAGTTAGCAGTCTGTATGTCTCATACATCTCTGTCTCTTAGTTAGCAGTCTGTATGTCTCATACATCTCTCTCTTAGTTAGCAGTCTGTATGTCTCATACATCTCTGTCTCTTAGTTAGCAGTCTGTATGTCTCATACATCTCTCTCTTAGTTAGCAGTCTGTATGTCTCATACATCTCTGCCTCTTAGTTAGCAGTCTGTATGTCTCATACATCACTGTCTCTTAGTTAGCAGTCTGTATGTCTCATACATCTCTGTCTCTTAGTTAGCAGTCTGTATGTCTCATACATCTCTCTGTCTCTTAGTTAGCAGTCTGTATGTCTCATACATCTCTGTCTCTTAGTTAGCAGTCTGTATGTCTCATACATCTCTGTCTCTTAGTTAGCAGTCTGTATGTCTCATACATCTCTGTCTCTTAGTTAGCAGTCTGTATGTCTCATACATCTCTCTCTTAGTTAGCAGTCTGTATGTCTCATACATCTCTGCCTCTTAGTTAGCAGTCTGTATGTCTCATACATCACTGTCTCTTAGTTAGCAGTCTGTATGTCTCATACATCTCTGTCTCTTAGTTAGCAGTCTGTATGTCTCATACATCTCTCTGTCTCTTAGTTAGTCGTCTGTATGTCTCATACATCTCTCTCTCTTAGTTAGCAGTCTGTATGTCTCATACATCTCTGTCTCTTAGTTAGTAGTCTGTATGTCTCATACATCTCTGTCTCTTAGTTAGCAGTCTGTATGTCTCATACATCTCTGTCTCTTAGTTAGCAGTCTGTATGTCTCATACATCTCTCTCTTAGTTAGCAGTCTGTATGTCTCATACATCTCTGCCTCTTAGTTAGCAGTCTGTATGTCTCATACATCACTGTCTCTTAGTTAGCAGTCTGTATGTCTCATACATCTCTGTCTCTTAGTTAGCAGTCTGTATGTCTCATACATCTCTCTGTCTCTTAGTTAGCAGTCTGTATGTCTCATACATCTCTGTCTCTTAGTTAGCAGTCTGTATGTCTCATACATCTCTGTCTCTTAGTTAGCAGTCTGTATGTCTCATACATCTCTCTCTTAGTTAGCAGTCTGTATGTCTCATACATCTCTGTCTCTTAGTTAGCAGTCTGTGTGTCTCATACATCTCTGTCTCTTAGTTAGCAGTCTGTATGTCTCATACATCTCTGTCTCTTAGTTAGCAGTCTGTGTGTCTCATACATCTCTGTCTCTTAGTTAGCAGTCTGTGTGTCTCATACATCTCTGTCTCTTAGTTAGCAGTCTGTATGTCTCATACATCTCTGTCTCTTAGTTAGCAGTCTGTATGTCTCATACATCTATGTCTCTTAGTTAGCAGTCTGTATGTCTCATACATCTCTCTGTCTCTTAGTTAGCAGTCTGTATGTCTCATACATCTCTGTCTCTTAGTTAGTAGTCTGTATGTCTCATACATCTCTCTGTCTCTTAGTTAGCAGTCTGTATGTCTCATACATCTCTGTCTCTTAGTTAGCAGTCTGTGTGTCTCATACATCTCTGTCTCTTAGTTAGCAGTCTGTATGTCTCATACATCTCTCTCTCTTAGTTAGCAGTCTGTATGTCTCATACATCTCTCTCTCTCTTAGTTAGCAGTCTGTATGTCTCATACATCTATGTCTCTTAGTTAGCAGTCTGTATGTCTCATACATCTCTGTCTCTTAGTTAGCAGTCTGTATGTCTCATACATCTCTCTGTCTCTTAGTTAGCAGTCTGTATGTCTCATACATCTCTGTCTCTTAGTTAGCAGTCTGTATGTCTCATACATCTCTCTCTCTTAGTTAGCAGTCTGTATGTCTCATACATCTCTCTGTCTCTTAGTTAGCAGTCTGTATGTCTCATACATCTCTCTCTCTTAGTTAGCAGTCTGTATGTCTCATACATCTCTGTCTCTTAGTTAGTAGTCTGTATGTCTCATACATCTCTCTGTCTCTTAGTTAGCAGTCTGTATGTCTCATACATCTCTGTCTCTTAGTTAGCAGTCTGTGTGTCTCATACATCTCTGTCTCTTAGTTAGCAGTCTGTATGTCTCATACATCTCTCTCTCTTAGTTAGCAGTCTGTATGTCTCATACATCTCTCTCTCTTAGTTAGCAGTCTGTATGTCTCATACATCTCTCTCTCTTAGTTAGCAGTCTGTGTGTCTCATACATCTCTGTCTCTTAGTTAGCAGTCTGTATGTCTCATACATCTCTGTCTCTTAGTTAGCAGTCTGTATGTCTCATACATCTCTCTCTCTTAGTTAGCAGTCTGTATGTCTCATACATCTCTCTCTTAGTTAGCAGTCTGTGTGTCTCATACATCTCTGTCTCTTAGTTAGCAGTCTGTATGTCTCATACATCTCTGTCTCTTAGTTAGTAGTCTGTGTGTCTCATACATCTGTCTCTTAGTTAGCAGTCTGTATGTCTCATACATCTCTGTCTCTTAGTTAGCAGTCTGTGTGTCTCATACATCTCTGTCTCTTAGTTAGCAGTCTGTATGTCTCATACATCTCTGTCTCTTAGTTAGCAGTCTGTGTGTCTCATACATCTCTGTCTCTTAGTTAGTAGTCTGTATGTCTCATACATCTCTGTCTCTTAGTTAGTTGTCTGTATGTCTCATACATCTCTGTCTCTTAGTTAGCAGTCTGTGTGTCTCATACATCTCTGTCTCTTAGTTAGCAGTCTGTATGTCTCATACATCTCTGTCTCTTAGTTAGTAGTCTGTATGTCTCATACATCTCTGTCTCTTAGTTAGCAGTCTGTGTGTCTCATACATCTCTGTCTCTTAGTTAGCAGTCTGTATGTCTCATACATCTCTCTCTTAGTTAGCAGTCTGTGTGTCTCATACATCTCTCTCTTAGTTAGCAGTCTGTATGTCTCATACATCTCTCTCTCTTAGTTAGCAGTCTGTATGTCTCATACATCTCTCTCTTAGTTAGCAGTCTGTATGTCTCATACATCTGTCTCTTAGTTAGCAGTCTGTGTGTCTCATACATCTCTGTCTCTTAGTTAGCAGTCTGTATGTCTCATACATCTCTGTCTCTTAGCAGTCTGTGTGTCTCATACATCTCTGTCTCTTAGTTAGCAGTCTGTGTGTCTCATACATCTCTGTCTCTTAGTTAGCAGTCTGTATGTCTCATACATCTGTCTCTTAGTTAGCAGTCTGTATGTCTCATACATCTCTCTCTCTTAGTTAGCAGTCTGTGTGTCTCATACATCTCTGTCTCTTAGTTAGCAGTCTGTATGTATCATACATCTCTGTCTCTTAGTTAGCAGTCTGTATGTCTCATACATCTCTGTCTCTTAGTTAGCAGTCTGTATGTCTCATACATCTCTCTCTTAGTTAGCAGTCTGTATGTCTCATACATCTCTGTCTCTTAGTTAGCAGTCTGTATGTCTCATACATCTCTGTCTCTTAGTTAGCAGTCTGTGTGTCTCATACATCTCTCTGTCTCTTAGTTAGCAGTCTGTATGTCTCATACATCTCTCTCTCTTAGTTAGCAGTCTGTATGTCTCATACATCTCTGTCTCTCAGTTAGCAGTCTGTATGTCTCATACATCTCTGTCTCTTAGTTAGCAGTCTGTGTGTCTCATACATCTCTGTCTCTTAGTCAGCAGTCTGTGTGTCTCATACATCTCTGTCTCTTAGTTAGCAGTCTGTATGTCTCATACATCTCTGTCTCTTAGTTAGCAGTCTGTATGTCTCATACATCTCTGTCTCTTAGTTAGCAGTCTGTATGTCTCATACATCTCTGTCTCTTCGTTAGCAGTCTGTATGTCTCATACATCTGTCTCTTAGTTAGCAGTCTGTATGTCTCATACATCTCTGTCTCTTAGTTAGCAGTCTGTATGTCTCATACATCTCTGTCTCTTAGTTAGCAGTCTGTGTGTCTCATACATCTCTCTCTTCGTTAGCAGTCTGTATGTCTCATACATCTCTCTCTTAGTTAGCAGTCTGTGTGTCTCATACATCTCTGTCTCTTAGTTAGTAGTCTGTATGTCTCATACATCTCTGTCTCTTAGTTAGCAGTCTGTATGTCTCATACATCTCTGTCTCTTAGTTAGCAGTCTGTATGTCTCATACATCTCTGTCTCTTAGTTAGCAGTCTGTATGTCTCATACATCTCTGTCTCTTAGTTAGCAGTCTGTATGTCTCATACATCTCTGTCTCTTAGTTAGTAGTCTGTGTGTCTCATACATCTCTGTCTTAGTTAGCAGTCTGTATGTCTCATACATCTCTGTCTTAGTTAGCAGTCTGTATGTCTCATACATCTCTCTCTCTTAGTTAGCAGTCTGTATGTCTCATACATCTCTGTCTCTTAGTTAGCAGTCTGTGTGTCTCATACATCTATCTCTTAGTTAGCAGTCTTTATGTCTCATACATCTCTGTCTCTTAGTTAGCAGTCTGTATGTCTCATACATCTCTGTCTCTTAGTTAGCAGTCTGTATGTCTCATACATCTCTCTCTTAGTTAGCAGTCTGTATGTCTCATACATCTCTGTCTCTTAGTTAGCAGTCTGTGTGTCTCATACATCTCTCTCTTAGTTAGCAGTCTGTATGTCTCATACATCTCTGTCTCTTAGTTAGCAGTCTGTGTGTCTCATACACCTCTCTCTTAGTTAGCAGTCTGTATGTCTCATACATCTCTCTCTCTTAGTTAGCAGTCTGTGTGTCTCATACATCTCTGTCTCTTAGTTAGCAGTCTGTATGTCTCATACATCTCTGTCTCTTAGTTAGCAGTCTGTATGTCTCATACATCTCTGTCTCTTAGTTAGCAGTCTGTGTGTCTCATACATCTCTGTCTCTTAGTTAGCAGTCTGTGTGTCTCATACATCTCTGTCTCTTAGTTAGCAGTCTGTATGTCTCATACATCTCTCTCTCTTAGTTAGCAGTCTGTATGTCTCATACATCTCTGTCTCTTAGTTAGCAGTCTGTGTGTCTCATACATCTCTGTCTCTTAGTTAGCAGTCTGTGTGTCTCATACATCTCTCTCTTAGTTAGCAGTCTGTATGTCTCATACATCTCTGTCTCTTAGTTAGCAGTCTGTATGTCTCATACATCTCTGTCTCTTAGTTAGCAGTCTGTATGTCTCATACATCTCTGTCTCTTAGTTAGCAGTCTGTATGTCTCATACATCTCTGTCTCTTAGTTAGTCGTCTGTATGTCTCATACATCTCTGTCTCTTAGTTAGTAGTCTGTATGTATCATACATCTCTGTCTCTTAGTTAGTCGTCTGTATGTCTCATACATCTCTGTCTCTTAGTTAGCAGTCTGTATGTCTCATACATCTCTGTCTCTTAGTTAGTCGTCTGTATATCTCATACATCTCTGTCTCTTAGTTAGCAGTCTGTATGTCTCATACATCTCTGTCTCTTAGTTAGCAGTCTGTATGTCTCATACATCTCTGTCTCTTAGTTAGTCGTCTGTATGTCTCATACATCTCTGTCTCTTAGTTAGCAGTCTGTATGTATCATACATCTCTCTGTCTCTTAGTTAGCAGTCTGTGTGTCTCATACATCTCTCTCTTAGTTAGTAGTCTGTATGTATCATACATCTCTCTGTCTCTTAGTTAGCAGTCTGTATGTCTCATACATCTCTGTCTCTTAGTTAGCAGTCTGTGTGTCTCATACATCTCTCTCTTAGTTAGTAGTCTGTATGTCTCATACATCTCTCTCTTAGTTAGCAGTCTGTATGTCTCATACATCTCTGTCTCTTAGTTAGTCGTCTGTATGTCTCATACATCTCTCTCTCTTAGTTAGCAGTCTGTATGTCTCATACATCTCTCTCTTAGTTAGCAGTCTGTGTGTCTCATACATCTCTCTCTTAGTTAGCAGTCTGTGTGTCTCATACATCTCTCTCTCTTAGTTAGCAGTCTGTATGTCTCGTACCTCTCTCTCTTAGTTAGAAGTCTGTATGTCTCATACATCTCTCTCTCTTAGTTAGCAGTCTGTGTGTCTCATACATCTCTCTCTTAGTTAGAAGTCTGTATGTCTCATACATCTCTCTCTTAGTTAGTAGTCTGTATGTCTCATACATCTCTGTCTCTTAGTTAGCAGTCTGTATGTCTCATACATCTCTCTGTCTCTTAGTTAGCAGTCTGTGTGTCTCATACATCTCTGTCTCTTAGTTAGCAGTCTGTATGTCTCATACATCTCTGTCTCTTAGTTAGCAGTCTGTGTGTCTCATACATCTCTGTCTCTTAGTTAGCAGTCTGTATGTATCATACATCTCTCTGTCTCTTAGTTAGCAGTCTGTGTGTCTCATACATCTCTCTCTCTTAGTTAGGAGTCTGTATGTCTCATACATCTCTGTCTCTTAGTTAGCAGTCTGTATGTCTCATACATCTCTCTCTTAGTTAGCAGTCTGTATGTCTCATACATCTCTGTCTTAGTTAGCAGTCTGTATGTCTCATACATCTCTCTCTTAGTTAGCAGTCTGTATGTCTCATACATCTCTCTCTCTTAGTTAGTAGTCTGTATGTCTCATACATCTCTCTCTTAGTTAGCAGTCTGTATGTATCATACATCTCTCTGTCTCTTAGTTAGCAGTCTGTGTGTCTCATACATCTCTCTCTCTTAGTTAGGAGTCTGTATGTCTCATACATCTCTGTCTCTTAGTTAGCAGTCTGTATGTCTCATACATCTCTCTCTTAGTTAGCAGTCTGTATGTCTCATACATCTCTGTCTTAGTTAGCAGTCTGTATGTCTCATACATCTCTCTCTTAGTTAGCAGTCTGTATGTCTCATACATCTCTCTCTCTTAGTTAGCAGTCTGTATGTCTCATACATCTCTCTCTCTTAGTTAGCAGTCTGTATGTCTCGTACATCTCTCTCTCTTAGTTAGCAGTCTGTATGTCTCATACATCTCTGTCTCTTAGTTAGCAGTCTGTGTGTCTCATACATCTCTGTCTCTTAGTTAGCAGTCTGTATGTCTCATACATCTCTGTCTCTTAGTTAGCAGTCTGTATGTCTCATACATCTCTGTCTCTTAGTTAGCAGTCTGTATGTCTCATACATCTCTCTCTTAGTTAGCAGTCTGTATGTCTCATACATCTCTGTCTCTTAGTTAGCAGTCTGTATGTCTCATACATCTCTGTCTCTTAGTTAGCAGTCTGTGTGTCTCATACATCTCTGTCTCTTAGTTAGCAGTCTGTATGTCTCATACATCTCTCTCTCTTAGTTAGCAGTCTGTATGTCTCATACATCTCTCTCTTAGTTAGCAGTCTGTGTGTCTCATACATCTCTCTCTTAGTTAGCAGTCTGTGTGTCTCATACATCTCTCTCTTAGTTAGCAGTCTGTGTGTCTCATACATCTCTCTCTTAGTTAGCAGTCTGTGTGTCTCATACATCTCTGTCTCTTAGTTAGCAGTCTGTATGTCTCATACATCTCTGTCTCTTAGTTAGCAGTCTGTATGTCTCATACATCTCTGTCTCTTAGTTAGCAGTCTGTGTGTCTCATACATCTCTGTCTCTTAGTTAGCAGTCTGTATGTCTCATACATCTCTGTCTCTTAGTTAGCAGTCTGTATGTCTCATACATCTCTCTCTCTTAGTTAGCAGTCTGTGTGTCTCATACATCTCTCTCTTAGTTAGCAGTCTGTATGTCTCATACATCTCTGTCTCTTAGTTAGCAGTCTGTATGTCTCATACATCTCTGTCTCTTAGTTAGCAGTCTGTATGTCTCATACATCTCTGTCTCTTAGTTAGCAGTCTGTGTGTCTCATACATCTCTCTCTTAGTTAGCAGTCTGTATGTCTCATACATCTCTGTCTCTTAGTTAGCAGTCTGTATGTCTCATACATCTCTCTCTCTTAGTTAGCAGTCTGTATGTCTCGTACCTCTCTCTCCCCTGGTATGTAGAATTGGGAGCTGTCTCTCGGCTCCTTCCTGCACCCTCCCCCCCCTCCCTCCTCCTGCTCTTTCCACTGGTCTGACATCACTTTATTACACATGAGCTGTCTGTCTGTGTGTCTGTCTGTCTGTGTGTCTATTTGTCTTCTCTGTAACTAATAGATCCAGAAGTCCAGCGGGGGGGGGGGGGGTCCTGTAATCTTATTTTTATATCGCTCCCAATACAACGCCTCCCCAACAGCAAAGCCACCCCCAGATTAGCACCACATGGTAACATATATAACCGCTACCTCATGACCAAGCCCCAAACCTGACATCACAGCAACTGCTGACTGAATCCCCCCCAAAACATGAGTCTCCCCGATATTCCAGAGACAACAAATACATGCGCCTTCCCCCACATCAAAGACCCCCAGTACAGCAACCCTCTTACCCCTGACAAAAATGGAAATCCCATCACTATAGAGACCCACAGTACAGTAACACCTCAACATCAGACAGCCTCCAAAACAGGACCCAAGAGCATCCGACCAAACCCCAATACAGGAACCCCGAACACAGCATGATATCCCCCCAAAACAGGTTCCCCCAACAAGTGAGTCATAAGACACAGGAATTCCCAATATCTAAGAATCATCCAACAGACACAGAAACCCCAGATCATATGAGATTCTTCAGACAGACACAGGAGGCCCCCAATATCTAAAAGTCACCAAACAGACACAGGAACCCCTAACATCTGAGAGTGATCCTACAGACACAGGAACCCCCCAACATCTAAGTCATCCAATAGACACAGGAATCCCCCAAACATCTAAGAGTCATCCAACAGACACAGGAACCCCCAAAACATCTAAGAGTCATCCAACAGAATCAGAAACCCCAGATCATATGAGATTCTTCAGACAGACACAGGAGGCCCCCAATATCTAAAAGTCATCAAACAGACACAGGAACCCCTAACATCTGAGAGTGATCCAACAGACACAGGAACCCCCCAACATCTGAGAGTCATCCAACAGACACAGGAACCCCCCAACATCTGAGAGTCATCCAACAGACACGGGAACCCCAGAAACATATCGGAGATCCAACAGACACAGGAACCCCCTAACATCTGAAAGTCATCCAACAGACACACGAAACACCCCCACACATTTAAGAGTAACCCAACAAACTTGGGAACCCCCAACATCTGAGAGTCACCCAACAGATACAAGAACACCCCAAAACATCTGAGAGTCATCCAACTGGCATAGGGACCCCCAAAATATCTAAGAGTCATCCAACAGACACAGGAACCCCCAAGACATCTAAGAGTCATCCAACAGACACAGAAACCCCAGATCATATGAGAGTCTTCAGACAGACACAGGAGGCCCCCAACATCTAAAAGTCATCAGACACAGGAACCCCTAACATCTGAGAGTGATCCTACAGACACAGGAACCCCCCAACATCTAAGTCATCCAGTAGACACAGGAATCCCCCAAACATCTAAGAGTCATCCAACAGACACAGGAACCCCCAAAACATCTAAGAGTCATCCAACAGAATCAGAAACCCCAGATCATATGAGATTCTTCAGACAGACACAGGAGGCCCCCAATATCTAAAAGTCATCAAACAGACACAGGAACCCCTAACATCTGAGAGTGATCCAACAGACACAGGAACCCCCCAACATCTGAGAGTCATCCAACAGACACGGGAACTCCCCGACATCTGAGAGTCATCCAACAGACACTGGAACCCCCGAAACATATCGGAGATCCAACAGACACAGGAACCCCCTAACATCTGAAAGTCATCCAACAGACACACGAAACACCCCCACACATCTAAGAGTAACCCAACAAACTTGGGAACCCCCAACATCTGAGAGTCACCCAACAGACACAAGAACACCCCAAAACATCTGAGAGTCATCCAACAGGCATAGGGACCCCCAAAATATCTAAGAGTCATCCAACAGACACAGGAACCCCCAAGACATCTAAGAGTCATCCAACAGAATCAGGAACCCCCATCATATGAGTCATCCAACAAACTCGGGAATCCCCAACATCTGAGAGTCATCCTACAGACACAGAAACCCCCCAACATCTGAGTCATCCAACAGACACAGGAACCCCCCAAACATCTAAGAGTAACCCAACAAACTTGGGAACCTCCAACATCTGAGAGTCATCCAACAGACACAAGAACACCCTAAAACATCTGAGAGTCATCCAACAGACACAGGAACCCCCAAAACATCTAAGAGTCATCCAACAGAATCAGGAACCCCCATCATATGAGTCATCCAACAAACTCAGGATCCCTAACCTCTGAGAGGCATCCTACAGACACAGGAACCCCCAAAAATCCAAGAGTCATCCAACAGAATCAGAAACCCCCAACATCTGAGAGTCATCCAACAAATTCAGAAACCCCCAACATCTGAGATTCATCAAACAGACAAAGCCCCCCAAAAAAACATCTAAGAGTCATCCAACAGAATCAGGAAACCCCAAAATCTGAGAGTCATCCAACAAACTCAGGAACCCCCCAACAAATGAAAGTCATCAATCAGACAAACAACCACCCCCATACAATATATATATATCGTATTTAATAATTCACAAAATGTGTGTTTGTCAGAAGCCATCATGCACAGTAGAGACAGCTGTGCGCTCTTCAGTCATGCAACTGCCCGCGCCGATAAAGGTCTGAATTCGGAGCGCCCCGCTCCGTATTATGACTGCACCGCGGCCACTGCTGGGTGGAACTGTGGCCCGTGTACACTGGCTCTTCAACTAGTATATATATATATATACACTGTATAAATAAGAGTCATCAGGAACACTAAACATCTGAGAGTCATCCAACAAACTCGGGAACCCAAAACATCTCAGAGTCATCTAACAGGAACCCCTAAAATTTAAGAGTCATCCAACAGACTCAGGACCCCCCAAACATCTAAGAGTCATCCAACAGTCTCAGAAACACCTCAAACATCTGAGAGACACTGGAACCCTGCTAACATATTAGAGATCCAACAGACACAGGGACCCCCTAACATCTGAATGTCATCCAACAGACACACGAACCCCCCCCAAACATCTAAGAGTAACCCAATAAACTTGGAAACCCCCAACATCTGCGTCATCCAACACATGCAAAAACCCACCAAAAGAGTCATCCAACAGACTCGGGAACCCACATCACCTGAAAGTCATCCGACATACACATAACCCCCCGCCCCACCAAAAAAAAAATTGTCATCCAACAGACTCAGGAACCCCCAACATTTGAGAGTCATCCAATAAACTCAAGAACCCCCAACATCTGAGAGTCATTCAACAAACTCGGGAACCCCCAAAATCTGAGAGTCATCCAACAGACACAGGGAACCCTCCCCAAAAATCTAAGTCATCAAACAGTATCAGGAAACCCCTACATCTGAGAAACAGACACAGAACCACCACCCCCACACACACACACACACACAAAAAGAAATATCTAAGAGTCATCAAACAGACTCAGGAACACTAAACATCTGAGAGTCATCCAACAAAATCGGGAACCCACAACATCTGAGAGTCTTCCAACAGGAACCCTGTCATCCAACACACACAAGAACCCGCCAAAAAGCATCTATGAGTCATCCAACAGACTCCAGAAACCACAACATCTGAAAATCATCCAACACACACACGTAAGAGTCATGCAACAGAATCAGGAACCCCCAACATCAGGGAGTCATCCAACAAACTTGTGAACCCCCAATACCTGAGACTCATCAAACAGACACAGGAACAGCCCCCCAAACATCTAAGAGTCATCCAACATACCTAGGAACCCCCAACATCTAATAGTCATGCAACACACACACACAGGACCCCCAACATCTGAGTCATCAAAAAGACAGAGGACCCCACAAAAAAAGTCTAAGAGTCATCCAACAACTCGGGAACCCCCAACATCTCAGAGTCATTCATAAGACACCGGGACCCCTCCCTAACATCTGTCATCCAACAGATGTAGGAACCCCCAACATCTAAGAGTCACCCAAAATCTGAAACTTATCCAACAGAAACAGGAACTCCCCAACATCTGAGAGTCAGCCGACAGTCATAGGAACCACCTAACACCTGAGAGTCATCAGACAGACACAGGAACCTCCAATATCTGACAGCCATCCATCAGACATCGGGCCCCCCCCCACCAAACTTCCGAGACTCATTCAGCAAAAATCAGAATACCTCAACATCCAACAGACGTAGGAACCATCCAACATCTGAAACTTATCCAACAAATGTACGAACCCCCAATATCTTAGAGTCAACCAACATACACAGGAACTACGAATATCTGAGGACTCATTCAACAGACACAGGACCCCCGCCAACATCTTAGATTCATCCAACAGACACATGGAACTCCAAACATCCGAGAATCATACAACAGACACCAGAACCCCCAACATCTCAAACTTAGCCAATGGACACAGGAACCCCCAAACATCTTAGAGTCATACAACAAACAGACGGCCCCCAATATCTGAGGACACATTCAACAGGCACAGCAATCCCCAACATCTGAGGCTCAACCATCTGAGAGTCATCCAAAACACATGGCAACCAGACACAGGAACCCCCACAACATCTAATAATCATCCAACTGTAACAGGAACCCCCTCCAACATATGAGAATCATCAAACAGACGTATGAGATTCACCCAGCAAACATAGGAACTCCTGCAATATCTGAGAATCATCTACAATTACAGGAATTCCCTCAGTGTCTGAGAATCATATAGCGGACACAGGAACCTCCCTCACATTTCAGTTATGCAACAGACACAGGAACACCCCAAGATATGAGATTCATCCAACAGACATTAGAACGTCTTTACATCTGAAAGTCATCCAATAGACACAGAAATTCCTCCACTATCTGAGAATCACCCAATAAACACAGCAAACCGCCACAATCCGTGAGTCATCCAAAAGACACAGGACTACCCCAACATTTGAAATGCATCTACCAGAAACAGGAATCACCTAACATATGAGACTTATCAGACACCGAATCCTCACAGACATCTTAGAGTCATCAGACAGACAGGGACCCTCCCAACATGTGACACTTATCCAGTAGACACAGGAACCCCCTACCCCCAAAAATCTTAAAGTCATCCAACAAACAAAAGAGCCCTACAACATGTGAGAGTCATCCAACAAACACAGGGCCCCCAATATCTGAGGACTCATAGAATGGGCACATATGAGGGTCATCCAGCAGACACAGGAACACTCACAGCATCTAAGAATCATCCATCAGACCCAGGAACCGCCTCCAACACCTGAAAGTCATCAGACATATGAGATTCATCCAACAAACACAGGAACTCCTGCAATATCTGAGAATCATCCAACATTCACAGGAATTCCCTCAGTATATGAGAATTATCTAGCAGACACAGGAACCTTCCAACATCTGAAAGTCCTTCAACAATTACAACCTCCCTGTCAACATCTGACAGTCATCCAACCAACAGAGGAACCTCTATCTAATAGACATGAAAAGTCCCCAAAATCTAAGTCATCCAAAAGACAGAGGAGCGCCCACACAATTGAGACTCTTTCAACAGACACTGAAGCCACCCAAAATTTAAGAGCCATCCAAGGGACCAACACTTGAGAATAATCTAACAGAAATAGGAACACACAATCATCTAAGAGTCATCAAACAAAGGATCCCTCCAGCCCCAACATCTGATAGCCATCCAACACACACAGGACCCCTCCCAGCATCTGAGACACATCCAAACAGGAACCCACCATAAAAAAACGGAACTTGTCCACAAGACACAGGACACACACACACAACATCGGATACTCCTCCAACAGACACAGGAACCCTTCCAGCAATATAATTTCATCCAACAGGCACAGGACCACCCCACCATATCTACTAGTCATCAAACAATGCTTGGATTCCCACCCACAAAATAATCACCCATCAGGAACAAGTTGACCAATGACATCTTCCAAACAATGGGATGAATTGTTCCAGCTTTTGTATATTTGAGTGAGATTCTTAATGTTGGTTTAAAGGGATAGTAATGTTTCATAATAAAAGCAGCTCTAATTAATCATCATAGTATTTGGAGAGTGTTATATCAATTCTGTCAGAGTTGTAGTTCAAGAGTAATTGAATGATAAAGTATCCCCCTCCCGCCCCTTTTACTGATGTAACACTGTTCAGCCAGATCAGAAGGGAGGTGCCCAAGTAGATTGCAGAGAGGGACAATCTTCAATTAAGATAAGGGAAAAACCTGAAAAAATTGTCAAGGGGGGCAGGGCTTTCATTGTTCTCACAGTAAGAAGATTGTTCCCTGCTGTTATCTGTCTGGTCTATGGACTGGATTCCACATCTGAGAAGAGATGGCTTACACTAGGTAAAATGGGGGCAAGGCTTTCATTGTTCTCATAGGAAGAAGATTGTTCCCTGCTGTTATCTGTCTGGTCTATGGACTGCATTCCACATCTGAGAAGAGATGGCTTACACTAGGTAAAAGGGGCGGGAAGGATTTCATTGTTCTCATAGGAAGAAGATTGTCCCCTTCTGTTATCTGTCTGGTCTATGGACTGCATTCCACATCTGAGAAGAGATGGCTTACACTAGGTAAAAGGGGCGGGAAGGGAAACTTTGCTTGTGAATATCTCTCAAACCATAAAGGTTTGAGAGATAAGACTTGTATCGTTCTTCATGTTTTTTTAATGCCTACAAAATAAAATAAAGATAAAACGAAGTATTACTATCCCTTTAAGCAAGGTTATTTGACGTTGAACCTCTGGATAACAATTTGACACGTTTTATATTTGACACTAAATTAACCTAGACTGAATACTGAATAATAAATATCTACATTGTCTCCACAGAGGACCTCGCAGCCAGTAACAGTATTTATCTCTATATATGTATATATGATTATATATACCCACACCCACACAAGGAGGTGTTTATAGTGACACAGTCGCTGATCTGTAATATACTTGTAATTGAGAGACCCTTATTATTTCACACCCTATAAATAAGACAGGTTTAATGCCAAAGGCTCTCACAGAGTCCTGGTGTGAGGGGAACACATGGGGAGGGGGGAGGTAACAGGAGAGCTGGAGGAGAAGGTGTAGGAATGTAAAGAGAGGGGGGAAGGAGGACAGATCAGGGGTATTTAGGGTACAATAAGGGTATCAAGAAGAGGATTGAGGTGACAGAGTGAGAATGCAAAGAGGGGGGGTGTTATGGATAAGGGAAGAATGTAAAGAGACGTACTGGACTGAAGTGTGAGGAGGTGTGGATGGGGGTATCGGGGTGCAATGTCAGTAGAATAGAGGTGTGTATAGAAGTGTGAATGTTGGGGGTATTGGGGTACGGTGTCAGAAGAAGAGAGGTGTGTATAAACGTGTAGAGTTGCGGAGGAGTGGATGTGCCTGTGTTGGGAATGAGATGTTGTGGTGAGCAGTGTATTGGGAGTGTTGGGGTGCAGTCTTATGGAAGGTGGGTATTAGCAGCATAAGGGGAACATGAACAGTCCTCTGTGGAATCAGCTCTCCAGTTCACATGGTTTTATTAACTGTCCCATAGGGTAGAGACCCCTGGATCACTCACATCTGTTGCCTTCTTCTCTGCCAGCTCCAGCTTCTCCTGAGCATCCTTTACAGATTCTGAATACTTCTCCACCTCATCCTCGGTCCCCTTCATCTTCTTCTGCAGGCCCATGACCTCTTCTTCCAACTGGGGGGAGAAGAGAAAATGAGGGAGTGAGAGGGACAGAGATACAGAGAAGATAAGAAACACACCCGAGGAGCACAAGAAACGGGTCACCGAAAGAACAACAAGATGGGAGAGGTGAACCGAGGGAGACCTATCCACTGTAAGCAAATGTCTGAATTTATTTAAAAGGACTTACCTAGGTAGGAGTCCATCCTACAACAGTCAGGTGTATATATATATATACAGTAATGTGCAAACGTTTTAGGCTGGTGTGAAAAAATGCTGTAAAGTAAGAATTCTATCAAAAATAGACATCTTAATAGTTTATATTTATCAATGAACAAAATGCATAGTGTGTGATTATAAGAAAAATCTAAATCAAATCAATATTTTGTGTGACCACTCTCTGCCTTCAAAACATCATCAGTTCCTCTAGGTACAATTGCACACATTTTGTAAGGAACCTGGCAGGTAGGTTGTTCCAAACATCTTGGAGAACTAACCACAGTTCTTCTGTGGATTTAGGCACCTCAGCTGCTTCTCTCTCTTCAAGACTCAATGATGTTGAGATTAGGGCTCTGTGGGGTCCATACCATCACTTACAGGACTCCTTGTTCTTATTTACTCTCAAGATAGTTCTTACAGCAGAACTACCACCTGAAATACACTTTAGCTTAAATAACTCCCCATCTGGCGACTAGCTGATCAGTAGCGCTAGTCGCCAGAATTATTACATTGTTAAATAGATTTACCCTTTCTTCCCGGGCTGACAGCAGGACGGAGAGCAGACATCTTGCAATAGTGACGTCCACGCGTCTGCGCTGTCAGTCCTAGCTGGCTCTAGGAGGCGTTGCTAGGAGCCATTCGGCTCCAGAAGGGACTAACATTGCAGGCGCTAAAGCTAAAGTGTATTTCAGGTGGTAGTTCCGCTTTAATGATGTCGGCTGTATGTTTGGGGTCGTTGTCATGCTGCAGAATAAATTTAGGGCCAATCAGATGCCTCCTTAATGGTACTGCATGATGGATAAGTAAGTATCTACCTGTACTTCTCAGCTTTGAGGAGACCATTATTTCTGAACTAATCCCCAACTCCATTTTTCAGAAATGCAGCCGCAAACTTGTAAAGAACCTCCACCATGCTTCACTGTTGCCTGCAGACACTCATTCTTGTACCGCTCTCCAGCCCTTTGGTGAACAAACTGTCTTCTGTTACAGCCAAGTATTTTACATTTTGACTTATCAGTTCAGGGGACCTGCTGCCATTTTTCTGCACACCAGTTCCTGTGTTTTCATGCATAGTGGAGTCGCTTGGCCTTGATTCTACAATGGAGGTATGGCTTTTTGACCACAAGTCTTCCATGAAGACTACTTCTGACCAGACTTCTCCAGACAGTGGGTAACACTGTTTTCCTCCAATTCTGAGCTGATGGCATTGCTAGACATCTTCCGATTGCGAAGGGAAGTAAAAATGATGTGTATTTAATCTGCTGCACTAAGTTTCCTTGGCCGACCACTGCATCTGCGGTCCTCAAGACTGCTGTATGATGGACTCCTACCTAGGTAAGTGCTTCTGTTACACACAGTAATTATATAGATATACACCTGACTGCTGTATGATGGACTCCTACCTAGGTAAGTGCTTCTGTTACACACATTAATTGTATAGATACACCTGACTGCTGTATGATGGACTCCTACCTAGGTAAGTGATTCTGTTACACACAGTAATTATACAGATACACCTGACTGCTGTGTGATGGACTCCTACCTAGGTAAGTACTTCTGTTACACACAGTAATTATACAGATACACCTGACTGCTGTATGATGGACTCCTACCTAGGTAAGCGCTTCTGTTACACACGGTAATTATATAGATACACCTGACTGCTGTACGATGGACTCCTACCTAGGTAAGTGCTTCTGTTACACACAGTAATTATATAGATACACCTGACTGCTGTGTGATGGACTCCTACCTAGGTAAGTGCTTCTGTTACACACAGTAATTATATAGATACACCTGACTGCTGTGTGATGGACTCCTACCTAGGTAAGTGCTTCTGTTACACACAGTAATTATATAGATACTCCTGACTGCTGCATAATGGACTCCTACCTAGGTAAGTCCTTCTTTTACACACAGTAATTATATAGATACACCTAACTGCTGTATGATGGACTCCTACCTAGGTAAGTCCTTCTGTTACACACAGTAATTATAGAGATACAATTGACTGTTGTTTGATGGAGTCCCACTGTGTTTAGGAGATCAGACTGTGTGGTGTGTATATAAGTGTATAACCCTGGTGTCCCTGTGTTTAGGAGATCAGACTGTGTGGTGTGTATAGAAGTGTATCACCCTGGTGTCCCTGTGTGTAGGAGATCAGACTGTGTGTTGTCTATAGAAGTGTATCACCCTGGTGTCCCTGTGTTTAGGAGATCAGACAGTGTGGTGTGTATATAAGTGTATCACCCTGGTGTCCCTGTGTTTAGGAGATCAGACAGTGTGGTGTGTATATAAGTGTATCACCCTGGTGTCCCTGTGTTTAGGAGATCAGACTGTGTGGTGTGTATATAAGTGTATCACCCTGGTGTCCCTGTGTTTAGGAGATCAGACAGTGTGGTGTGTATATAAGTGTATCACCCTGGTGTCCCTGTGTTTAGGAGATCAGACTGTGTGGTGTGTATAGAAGTGTATCACCCTGGTGTCCCTGTGTGTAGGAGATCAGACTGTGTGGTGTGTGTATAGAAGTGTATCACCCTGGTGTCCCTGTGTTTAGGAGATCAGACTGTGTGGTGTGTATAGAAGTGTATCACCCTGGTGTCCCTGTGTTTAGGAGATCAGACTGTGTGGTGTGTATATAAGTGTATCACCCTGGTGTCCCTGTGTTTAGGAGATCAGACTGTGGTGTGTGTATATAAGTGTATCACCCTGGTGTCACATTGCTCCACAGGAATAAAACTCACATTAATGCTTGTTTACACCTCAGTATCTGTGTATATAACTCAGTAAATGTGTTTATAAATTAATTTTGTCTTGATCTAATTCATGTATTCAGTTACACAAAGAGGTGTCAGCAGGTCACAAAGTAACCTAAAATTCCTTGGTAATGTCACGCCCACCAGCAGCGCCCCCAGCAACACCTCCTAAAACAAATGTGTGCCTCTTTGGTAATTTGAAATGTTGGGAGGTATGATACATAAATCCATATAAAGGCATGTATTTCCTTACTGTAGACAGAAGACTGATGTATAGTCCTACATAAATCCATATAAAGCCATATATCATATATTTCCTTACTGTAGACAGAAGACTGACCGATGTATATCCTATATAAAACTATCAAACAAGGACATTTCATTAACCAATTGAGTGTTGGAGAACTCACCAGCATTTAGTAGGTTAAAAATAGGGGTTTTCAGAACAATCTAAGTAATTTACATGAAAGTCCCAACACACAGCGCAAAATGTCATATAATCTTAGTTTAATAATCCAAACGATGTACAAAATACAACTGTCCCGAATCTCCTTATTTCACTGATCTGTCAGCACAGAAGTGAATTTAGGACTGAGGGGTTTGGAGCAATATCCAGTATGTAATAAACGGGGCAGTTTTAAGAACCACTAAGGCCCTTAGAGAGAGGTAGGACCAGGATATATTGAAACACTTAGGATCTTCATGAGTTTAGTTGTAACCTTCCTGATCTTCCCTTCCTGTTTGGGATGTGCACACAGAACAGGCTCCCTCCTCCCTGACCACAGGATTTAATTGGTTCCTTCCAGAAAAAAAACGTGACTGTTGGTAACCCAAAGTGAATCCCCTGGAACAGGAAGCCCTGAATTAACATTCCCTGAATGAAAATGCCCCTGAATTAACATTCCCTGAATGAAAATGCCCCTGAATTAACATTCCCTGAATGAAAATGCCCCTGAATGAAAATGCCCCTGAATGAAAATGCCCCTGAATAAGTTTGCCCCTGCATGATGTAGAGGGCACACAGTCTGATACCTACATTATCAGACCCGGGAACTCTCGAGTGTTGGACTGAGACTCAGGGATAAGGGACAAATCCTCTCAGTGAGGTGCAGTTTTACCTAATTTATCATTTGCACCAGGGACTGCTTCTTACGTCTAAATACTGGTGCCTTTCCGAACAGAAAGACAGAGGGAGAAGTCCTGTGTGTGTGTGTGTACTAGTACTGATATCTCTATATTGTACAGAAAGACAGAGGGAGAAGTCCTGTGTGTGTACAAGCACTGATATATCTATATTGTACAGAAAGATAGAGGGAGAAGTCCTGTGTGTGTACTAGTACTGATATCTCTATATTGTACAGAAAGACAGAGTGAGAAGTCCTGTGTGTACAAGTACTGATATCTCTATATTGTACAGAAAGACAGAGGGAGAAGTCCTGTGTGTACAAGTACTGATATCTCTATATTGTACAGAAAGACAGAGGGAGAAGTCCTGTGTGTGTACTAGTACTGATATCTCTATATTGTACAGAAAGACAGAGGGAGAAGTCCTGTGTGTGTACAAGCACTGATATATCTATATTGTACAGAAAGATAGAGGGAGAAGTCCTGTGTGTGTACTAGTACTGATATCTCTATATTGTACAGAAAGATAGAGGGAGAAGTCCTGTGTGTGTACAAGCACTGATATCTCTATATTGTACAGAAAGACAGAGGGAGAAGTCCTGTGTGTGTACTAGTACTGATATCTCTATATTGTACAGGAAGATAGAGGGAGAAGTCCTGTGTGTGTACTAGTACTGATATCTCTATATTGTACAGAAAGACAGAGGGAGAAGTCCTGTGTGTGTACTAGTACTGATATCTCTATATTGTACAGAAAGATAGAGGGAGAAGTCCTGTGTGTGTACTAGTACTGATATCTCTATATTGTACAGAAAGATAGAGGGAGAACTCCTGTGTGTGTACTAGTACTGATATCTCTATATTGTACAGAAAGGCAGAGGGAGAAGTCCTGTGTGTGTACTAGTACTGGTATCTCTATATTGTACAGAAAGACAGAGGGAGAAGTCCTGTGTGTACTAGTACTGATACCTCTATATTGTACAGAAAGACAGAGGGAGAAGTCCTGTGTGTGTACTAGTACTGATATCTCTATATTGTACAGAAAGATAGAGGGAGAAGTCCTGTGTGTGTGTACTAGTACTGATATCTCTATATTGTACAGAAAGACAGAGGGAGAAGTCCTGTGTGTGTACTAGTACTGATATCTCTATATTGTACAGAAAGACAGAGGGAGAAGTCCTGTGTGTGTACAAGTACTGATATCTCTATATTGTACAGAAAGGCAGAGGGAGAAGTCCTGTGTGTGTACTAGTACTGATATCTCTATATTGTACAGAAAGACAGAGGGAGAAGTCCTGTGTGTGTACAAGTACTGATATCTCTATATTGTACAGAAAGGCAGAGGGAGAAGTCCTGTGTGTGTACTAGTACTGATATCTCTATATTGTACAGAAAGACAGAGGGAGAAGTCCTGTGTGTGTACAAGCAGTGATATCTCTATATTGTACAGAAAGGCAGAGGGAGAAGTCCTGTGTGTGTACTAGTACTGATATCTCTATATTGTACAGAAAGGCAGAGGGAGAAGTCCTGTGTGTGTACTAGTACTGATATCTCTATATTATACAGAAAGACAGAGGGAGAAGTCCTGTGTGTGTAGTAGTACTGATATCTCTATATTGTACAGAAAGACAGAGGGAGAAGTCCTGTGTGTGTACTAGTACTGATATCTCTATATTGTACAGAAAGACAGAGGGAGACGTCATGTGTGTACAAGTACTGATATCTCTATATTGTACAGAAAGGCAGAGGGAGAAGTCCTGTGTGTGTACTAGTACTGGTATCTCTATATTGTACAGAAAGGCAGAGGGAGAAGTCCTGTGTGTGTACTAGTACTGGTATCTCTATATTGTACAGAAAGACAGAGGGAGAAGTCCTGTGTGTGTGTGTACTAGTACTGATATCTCTATATTGTACAGAAAGACAGAGGGAGAAGTCCTGTGTGTACTAGTACTGATATCTCTATATTGTACAGAAAGACAGAGGGAGAAGTCCTGTGTGTGTACTAGTACTGATATCTCTATATTATACAGAAAGACAGAGGGAGAAGTCCTGTGTGTACAAGCACTGATATCTCTATATTGTACAGAAAGACATAGGGAGAAGTCCTGTGTGTGTACAAGCACTGATATCTCTATATTGTACAGAAAGACAGAGGGAGAAGTCCTGTGTGTACAAGTACTGATATCTCTATATTGTACAGAAAGACAGAGGGAGAAGTCCTGTGTGTGTACAAGCACTGATATCTCTATATTATACAGAAAGGCAGAGGGAGAAGTCCTGTGTGTGTGTACAAGTACTGATATCTCTATATTGTACAGAAAGGCAGAGGGAGAAGTCCTGTGTGTGTACAAGCACTGATATCTCTATATTATACAGAAAGGCAGAGGGAGAAGTCCTGTGTGTGTGTACAAGTACTGATATCTCTATATTATACAGAAAGGCAGAGGGAGAAGTCCTGTGTGTGTACAAGTACTGATATCTCTATATTGTACAGAAAGACAGAGGGAAAAGTCCTGTGTGTGTACAAGTACTGATATCTCTATATTGTACAGAAAGGCAGAGGGAGAAGTCCTGTGTGTGTACAAGCACTGATATCTCTATATTGTACAGAAAGACAGAGGGAGAAGTCCTGTGTGTGTGTACTAGTACTGATATCTCTATATTGTACAGAAAGGCAGAGGGAGAAGTCCTGTGTGTGTACTAGTACTGATATCTCTATATTGTACAGAAAGGCAGAGGGAGAAGTCCTGTGTGTGTGCTAGTACTGATATCTCTATATTGTACAGAAAGGCAGAGGGAGAAGTCCTGTATGTGTGTACAAGTACTGATATCTCTATATTGTACAGAAAGGCAGAGGGAGAAGTCCTGTGTGTGTACAAGCACTGATATCTCTATATTGTACAGAAAGACAGAGGGAGAAGTCCTGTGTGTGTGTGTGTACTAGTACTGATATTTCTATATTGTACAGAAAGACAGAGGGAGAAGTCCTGTGTGTGTACTAGTACTGATATTTCTATATTGTACAGAAAGGCAGAGGGAGAAGTCCTGTGTGTACAAGCACTGATATTTCTATATTGTACAGAAAGGCAGAGGGAGAAGTCCTGTGTGTGCAAGCACTGATATCTCTATATTGTACAGAAAGACGGAGGGAGAAGTCCTGTGTGTGTACTAGTACTGATATCTCTATATTGTACAGAAAGGCAGAGGGAGAAGTCCTGTGTGTGTACAAGTACTGATATCTCTATATTGTACAGAAAGACGGAGGGAGAAGTCCTGTGTGTGTACTAGTACTGATATCTCTATATTGTACAGAAAGACAGAGGGAGAAGTCCTGTGTGTGTACAAGCACTGATATCTCTATATTGTACAGAAAGACAGAGGGAGAAGTCCTGTGTGTACAAGTACTGATATCTCTATATTGTACAGAAAGACAGAGGGAGAAGTCCTGTGTGTACAAGCACTGATATCTCTATATTGTACAGAAAGGCAGAGGGAGAAGTCCTGTGTGTGTACTAGTACTGATATCTCTATATTGTACAGAAAGGCAGAGGGAGAAGTCCTGTGTGTACAAGTACTGATATCTCTATATTGTACAGAAAGACAGAGGGAGAAGTCCTGTGTGTGTACAAGTACTGATATCTCTATATTGTACAGAAAGGCAGAGGGAGAAGTCCTGTGTGTGTACTAGTACTGATATCTCTATATTGTACAGAAAGACAGAGGGAGAAGTCCTGTGTGTGTACTAGTACTGATATCTCTATATTGTACAGAAAGACAGAGGGAGAAGTCCTGTGTGTACAAGCACTGATATCTCTATATTGTACAGAAAGACAGAGGGAGAAGTCCTGTGTGTGTGTGTACTAGTACTGATATTTCTATATTGTACAGAAAGGCAGAGGGAGAAGTCCTGTGTGTGCAAGCACTGATATCTCTATATTGTACAGAAAGACAGAGGGAGAAGTCCTGTGTGTGTACTATTACTGATATCTCTATATTGTACAGAAAGGCGGAGGGAGAAGTCCTGTGTGTGTACAAGTACTGATATCTCTATATTGTACAGAAAGACAGAGGGAGAAGTCCTGTGTGTGTACAAGTACTGATATCTCTATATTGTACAGAAAGACAGAGGGAGAAGTCCTGTGTGTACAAGCACTGATATCTCTATATTGTACAGAAAGACAGAGGGAGAAGTCCTGTGTGTGTACTAGTACTGATATCTCTATATTGTACAGAAAGACAGAGGGAGAAGTCCTGTGTGTACAAGCACTGATATCTCTATATTGTACAGAAAGGCAGAGGGAGAAGTCCTGTGTGTATAAGCACTGATATCTCTATATTGTACAGAAAGACAGAGGGAGAAGTCCTGTGTGTGTACTAGTACTGATATCTCTATATTGTACAGAAAGACAGAGGGAGAAGTCCTGTGTGTCTACAAGCACTGATATCTCTATATTGTACAGAAAGGCAGAGGGAGAAGTCCTGTGTGTGTACTAGTACTGATATCTCTATATTGTACAGAAAGGCAGAGGGAGAAGTCCTGTGTGTACAAGTACTGATATCTCTATATTGTACAGAAAGACAGAGGGAGAAGTCCTGTGTGTGTACAAGTACTGATATCTCTATATTGTACAGAAAGGCAGAGGGAGAAGTCCTGTGTGTGTACTAGTACTGATATCTCTATATTGTACAGAAAGACAGAGGGAGAAGTCCTGTGTGTGTACTAGTACTGATATCTCTATATTGTACAGAAAGACAGAGGGAGAAGTCCTGTGTGTGTACTATTACTGATATCTCTATATTGTACAGAAAGGCAGAGGGAGAAGTCCTGTGTGTGTACAATCACTGATATCTCTATATTGTACAGAAAGACAGAGGGAGAAGTCCTGTGTGTGTACAAGTACTGATATCTCTATATTGTACAGAAAGACAGAGGGAGAAGTCCTGTGTGTGTACTATTACTGATATCTCTATATTGTACAGAAAGGCAGAGGGAGAAGTCCTGTGTGTGTACAAGCACTGATATCTCTATATTGTACAGAAAGACAGAGGGAGAAGTCCTGTGTGTACAAGTACTGATATCTCTATATTGTACAGAAAGGCAGAGGGAGAAGTCCTGTGTGTGTACTAGTACTGATATCTCTATATTGTACAGAAAGACAGAGGGAGAAGTCCTGTGTGTACTAGTACTAATACCTCTATATTGTACAAAAAGACAGAGGGAGAAGTCCTGTGTGTGTACTAGTACTGATATCTCTATATTGTACAGAAAGACAGAGGGAGAAGTCCTGTGTGTGTACTAGTACTGATATCTCTATATTGTACAGAAAGGCAGAGGGAGAAGTCCTGTGTGTACAAGCAGTGATATCTCTATATTGTACAGAAAGGCGGAGGGAGAAGTCCTGTGTGTGTACTAGTACTGATACCTCTATATTGTACAGAAAGACAGAGGGAGAAGTCCTGTGTGTGTACTAGTACTGATATCTCTATATTGTACAGAAAGACAGAGGGAGAAGTCCTGTGTGTGTACTAGTACTGATATCTTTATATTGTACAGAAAGGCAGAGGGAGAAGTCCTGTGTGTACAAGCAGTGATATCTCTATATTGTACAGAAAGGCGGAGGGAGAAGTCCTGTGTGTGTACTAGTACTGATATCTCTATATCGTACAGAAAGACAGATGGAGAAGTCCTGTGTGTACTAGTACTGATACCTCTATATTGTACAGAAAGACAGAGGGAGAAGTCCTGTGTGTGTACTAGTACTGGTATCTCTATATTGTACAGAAAGACAGAGGGAGAAGTCCTGTGTGTGTACAAGCACTGATATCTCTATATTGTACAGAAAGACAGAGGGAGAAGTCCTGTGTGTGTACAAGTACTGATATCTCTATATTGTACAGAAAGGCAGAGGGAGAAGTCCTGTGTGTGTACTAGTACTGATATCTCTATATTGTACAGAAAGACAGAGGGAGAAGTCCTGTGTGTGTACTAGTACTGATATCTCTATATTGTACAGAAAGACAGAGGGAGAAGTCCTGTGTGTGTACTAGTACTGGTATCTCTATATTGTACAGAAAGGCAGAGGGAGAAGTCCTGTGTGTGTACTAGTACTGGTATCTCTATATTGTACAGAAAGACAGAGGGAGAAGTCCTGTGTGTACTAGTACTGATACCTCTATATTGTACAGAAAGACAGAGGGAGAAGTCCTGTGTGTGTACTAGTACTGATATCTCTATATTGTACAGAAAGATAGAGGGAGAAGTCCTGTGTGTGTACAAGTACTGATATCTCTATATTGTACAGAAAGACAGAGGGAGAAGTCCTGTGTGTGTACAAGCACTGATATCTCTATATTGTACAGAAAGGCAGAGGGAGAAGTCCTGTGTGTGTACTAGTACTGATATCTCTATATTGTACAGAAAGACAGAGGGAGAAGTCCTGTGTATGTACAAGCAGTGATATCTCTATATTGTACAGAAAGGCAGAGGGAGAAGTCCTGTGCGTGTACAAGCACTGATATCTCTATATTGTACAGAAAGACAGAGGGAGAAGTCCTGTGCGTGTACAAGGACTGATATCTCTATATTGTACAGAAAGGCAGAGGGAGAAGTCCTGTGCGTGTACAAGCACTGATATCTCTATATTGTACAGAAAGGCAGAGGGAGAAGTCCTGTGCGTGTACAAGCACTGATATCTCTATATTGTACAGAAAGACAGAGGGAGAAGTCCTGTGTGTGTACTAGTACTGATATCTGTATATTGTACAGAAAGGCAGAGGGAGAAGTCCTGTGTGTGTACTAGTACTGATATTTCTATATTGTACAGAAAGGCAGAGGGAGAAGTCCTGTGTGTACTAGTACTGATATCTCTATATTGTACAGAAAGACAGAGGGAGAAGTTCTGTGTGTGTACAAGCACTGATATATCTATATTGTACAGAAAGACAGAGGGAGAAGTCCTGTGTGTGTACAAGCAGTGATATATCTATATTGTACAGAAAGGCAGAGGGAGAAGTCCTGTGTGTACTAGTACTGATATCTCTATATTGTACAGAAAGACAGAGGGAGAAGTCCTGTGTGTACAAGTACTGATATCTCTATATTGTACAGAAAGACAGAGGGAGAAGTTCTGTGTGTGTACTAGTACTGGTATCTCTATATTGTACAGAAAGGCAGAGGGAGAAGTCCTGTGTGTGTACAAGCACTGATATCTCTATATTGTACAGAAAGACAGAGGGAGAAGTCCTGTGTGTGTACTAGTACTGATATCTCTATATTGTACAGAAAGACAGAGGGAGAAGTCCTGTGTGTGTACAATCACTGATATCTCTATATTGTACAGAAAGGCAGAGGGAGAAGTCCTGTGTGTGTACAAGCACTGATATCTCTATATTGTACAGAAAGACAGAGGGAGAAGTCCTGTGTGTGTACTAGTACTGATATCTCTATATTGTACAGAAAGACAGATGGAGAAGTCCTGTGTGTGTACTAGTACTGGTATCTCTATATTGTACAGAAAGGCAGAGGGAGAAGTCCTGTGTGTGTACAATCACTGATATCTCTATATTGTACAGAAAGGCAGAGGGAGAAGTCCTGTGTGGCGGTGTCTCTGCAGCAGAGCCGAGATTGCGGTAATAAAAAATAAATCTTTAACTTAAAAGCTATTCTATGTGTGTTTGCAAACCAAGCAGACATAGAAGACCTTTTTAGTGAAGATATTTTTTATTAATGAGATCTCAGCTCTGCTGCAGAGCCTCCGCCGGTCCCGGGACCCGATTCCCCTGCTCTCAGCTAGAACACTGATGTCAGGGGAGGGGAACTTTGAAAGCGGATATAAAGGTTTGGGAGATGCCGCTGGTCTCATTTAACTCAGTTTTTTTACTGGATACAAGATGAGGGGTTGTAATTTTTAAGTAATATTATCCCTTTAATGGGAGGAGATACACTATGGAGGGATAAAGAGGTGATAAAGTGGTAATATCTTCTCCAGTGATATCACTTCTCCAGTTCCTATGTTCCTATTCTATTGAGTCTATGTATTAAAGGGACAGTAATGTACCCAAAACATTTTTTTTACGGTTATGTAGACTTATATTAATAAAAATATTAATCAAATCGCTCCAAACCCGATCTCTCAAACCGCTGTGGTGTGAGAGATATAGGGATTCAGACTTCCCTCCCTTTCTCCTGATGTGAGCTGTAAAGATGACGGCAGGTGAATGGAGTCACACGACTGGAGGAGGCTCTGCAGCAGAGCCGAGATCACGTTATCTATAAACAATTCATTCACTGGAAAGATGTACAAAGTGTTCCTGGTTAGTAAGCAGACTCTGTAGACCTTTCCAATGAATGAATTCTGTTTAAGTACCGTGATTTTGGCTGTGCTGCAGAGCCGCCTGTTGGTCCCCTGCCCGGATCTCCTGCTGTCATCTAGACGCTGACTTCAGGACAAGGGGAGGGGAACTCTGAATCCCTATATCTCTCACACCACAGCGGTTAGAGAGATCGGGTTTGGAGCAATTTGATTCATGTTTTAAACTCTACATAAACCATAAAACATTTTTGGGAGGTGGTAGGAATCTTAGTACATGTCCTCCATAAATCAACACAGGAACTGGAGAAGTGATATCACTGCAGACGATATCTCCTCTTTATCACCTATTTATCACTGCTTAGTCCATCTCCCCCAAGGATTCCTGGACGACTGACGGGATACCCTGGTGCAAGTGTTAGTAGGGACATATCGACTGGAATCTACGTTATGAGGTACGTGAAGAGTTAATATTTTAACTATCTCAGGGTCAGCTCATTGGGAAGGCTCCCTGGTAGGTCTGTTACTGTGCGCCAGGAAGATACTGTGCCATTATCTAGGATAGACACTAGATGGCAGTAAAGTGAAAGTGATTTTCACAGACCATTATCGTGGCTGAATAACTCCTCTGAACACTAACAAAATACTAATGGCCCTTACAAAGTTTGCCCTCCCATCTTTGTACAAGAGATAACATCATCACATAGCCCTGTTTGCCCTCTCCATGCAGGCGGCCATGACAGTTGAGGCAGGACCCCAGGAAACAAGTCCACTGCCTCTGCAGATCACAGTAGAGTCCCACGTCTTGCTTCGCAATGCGCTCCCAACATTCCACATGGCCAAAGAGGGACACTGGTGTTTAGACGGTGTAGCTACTGGGCGGGGCATTACAGGGAACTCTTAGGCTATTTCATGACCTAGTGACATCGACATGATTTATTTACACAGACTAATGTATACACCCATATACAGACGTTTACACACACACATTAACCCTTTGAGTGCACAGATGTTTACAACGCATTGCAATGCACTCAAAGGGTTAATGTGATATATAATATATATATATATATATATATATATATATATATATATACACCACACAGTCTGATCTCCACCAGGGTGGGACACGGGGATTTGGGTCTCAAATAGGGACACTTGGGAGGTACGGACCCCTAATATCTCCTATAAAGAGGGACACTTGGGAGGTACGGACCCTTAATATCTCCTATAAAGAGGGACACTTGGGAGGTACGGACCCCTAATATCTCCTATAAAGAGGGACACTTGGGAGGTACGGACCCCTAATATCTCCTATAAAGAGGGACACTTGGGAGGTACGGACCCCTAATATCTCCTATAAAGAGGGACACTTGGGAGGTACGGACCCCTAATATCTCCTATAAAGAGGGACACTTGGGAGGTACGGACCCCTAATATCTCCTATAAAGAGGGACACTTGGGAGGTACAGAACCCTAATATCTCCTATAAAGAGGGACACTTGGGAGGTACAGACCCCTAATATCTCCTAAAAAGGACACTTGGGAGGTACGGACCCCTAATATCTCCTAAAAAGGACACTTGGGAGGCACAGTCCCCTCATATCTCCTAAAGAGAAACACTTGCGAGAGGCAGATCCCTAATATCTTTTATAGAGAGACATTTGGCCAGTATGGAGCCCTAATATCTCACAAAAAGAGACACTTGAGAGGCACTGAACCATAATATTAACTGAAGAGGGTCAGTGGACAGTTATGGACCCGTAATATCTCCTATGAAGCGGGACACTTGGGAGGTATGGAGATTGTAATCTCCTTGGGACAGGTCTGACCATTATACCACTAGACTGTAATCTCCTTGGGGCAGGACTGACCATTATATCACTAGATTGTAAGCTCCATGGGGCAGGTCTGACCATTATACCACTAGACTGTAATCTCCTTGGGGCAGGTCTGACAATTATATCACTAGATTGTAAGCTCCTTGGGGCAGGTCTGACAATTATATCACTAGATTGTAAGCTCCATGGGGCAAGTCTGACTATTATCCCACTAGACTGTAAGCTCCTTGGGGCAGGTCTGACCATTATTTAAATCAGTCTGAATCTCCCCCATATTAAAGTTGGTTTGCTCCAGAATTGCTGTAAATAAAGATTTCTATGGAGAAGGAGGATAATTATTAGGGGGGTCGGGGTGTGGGTACTGTCCTACCGTTAGGGTTATTATGGGGGTGAGGTTTTTGGGGTGTCTCATTGGTACAGGGCGGGGCTGTCCTTCACACTATAGGAATCCTGTCCCGTTAGGGGATCCACTCTCAGCGGTTTGGGGGCTCCAGTAAAAGCCGTTTTGGGGTACTAGTCTTATCAGTTAAGGGTCCCTGTGCCAGCCGTTTTGGGGTCCCTCTCACTTATTCCTGGGGTGCAAGTCTGGGTCCGAGTGCAGGGGTTTGGGGTGCCTCCCTGTAGCAGTTTGGGGTCCGTTTGGTGCGGGTGACTGCTCCGCGCAGTTTGGGGGGCGGTTTGTAGACTTCCAGTGGTTTGGGGGTTCGGGGTTTTGGGGTACCTGTTTGCAGCGATCCTCCGCCTGCTTCTTGTCCCCCTCCGCCTGCTCCGCCCGGTCTATGGCGTTCTCCTTGTCCAACTTCAGCATCTGCATCTTCTTCTTGATGGCATCCATGGCTGGCACCTGGGACTGGCACAACGGGACTGGCAACTGGGACTGGCACAGCGGGCACTACTGACACTGGGACCGGGAGGATGGGGGAGAGCTGCCAGGGGAGACAGCTTTATATCCCGGGAGGGACCGAGCCAGGCCCGCCCAGCCCAGAACAATGCCATGTAGGGAGACAGAGAGACAGGACTGGGGGGGGGGGAGACAGGACTGGGGGAGAGAGAGACAGGACTGGGGGAGAGAGAGAGATGACTGGGGGAGAGAGAGACAGGACTGTGGGAGAGAGACAGGACTGGGGGGGGGAGACAGGACTGGGGGAGAGAGAGACAGGACTGGGGGAGAGAGAGAGATGACTGGGGGAGAGAGAGACAGGACTGTGGGAGAGAGACAGGACTGGGGGAGAGAGAGAGACAGGACTGGGGGAGGGAGACTGAACTGGGGGAGAGAGAGACTGGACTGGGGGAGAGAGAGACAGGACTGGGGGAGAGAGACAGGACTGGGGGAGAGAAGGAGAGACAGGACTGGGGGAGGGAGACTGAACTGGGGGAGAGAGAGACAGGACTGGGGGAGAGAGAGACAGGACTGGGGGAAAGAGAGAGAGACTGGACTGGGGGAGAGAGAGACAGGACTGGGGGAGAGAGACAGGGCTGGGGGAAAGACAGGACTGGGGGAGAGAGACAGGACTGGGGGAGAGAGACAGGGCTGGGGGAGAGAGAGAGAGACTGGACTGGGGGAGAGAGAGACAGGACTGGGAGAGAGAGAGACAGGACTGGGGGAGAGAGAGACATGACTGGGGGAGAGAGAGACATGACTGGGGGGAGAGAGAGACAGGACTGGGGGAGAGAGAGAGACAAAAGTGGGGGAGAGAGAGACAGGACTGTGGGAGAGAAACAGGACTGGGTGAGAGAGACAGGACTGGGGGAGGAGACATGACTGGGGGGAGAGAGGACTGGGAAAGAGAGAGACAGGACTGGGGGATTGAGAGACAGGACTGGGGGAGTGGGGGAGAGAGAGAGACAGGACTGGGGGAGTGGGGGAGAGAGAGAGACAGGACTGGGGGAGAGAGAGAGAGACAAGACGGGGGGGAGACAGGACTGGGGGAGAGAGACTGGACTGGGAGAGAGAGAGAGACAGGACTGGGAGAGAGAGACAGGACTGGGGGGGAGAGAGAGAGACAGGACTGGGGGGGGAGAGAGAGAGACAGGACTGGGGGGGGAGAGAGAGAGACTGGACTAGGAGAGAGAGACAGGACTGGGGGAGAGAGAGACAGGACTGGGGGAGAGAGAGAAACAGGACTGGGGGAGAGAGAGACATGACTGGGGGGAGAGAGAGACAGGACTGGGGAGAGAGAGAGACAGGACTGGGGGAGAGAGAGACAGGACTGGGGGAGAGAGAGAGAGACAGGACTGGGGGAGAGAGAGAGACAGGACTGGGGTAGAGAGAGACAGGACTGGGGGAGGGAGACTGAACTGGGGGAGAGAGACAGGACGGGGGGGAGACAGGACTGGGGGAGAGAGACTGGACTGGGGGGAGAGAGACAGGACTGGGGGAGAGAGAGAGACAGGACTGGGGGGGAGACAGGACTGGGGGAGAGAGAGACAGGACTGGGGAGAGAGAGAGACAGGACTGGGGGAGAGAGAGACAGGACTGGGGGAGAGAGAGAGAGACAGGACTGGGGGAGAGAGAGAGAGACAGGACTGGGGGAGGGAGACTGAACTGGGGGAGAGAGACAGGACTGGGGGAGACAGGACTGGGGGAGAGAGACTGGACTGGGAGAGAGAGAGACAGGACAGGGAGAGAGAGACAGGACTGGGGGAGAGAGACAGGACTGGGGGAGAGAGAGACAGGACTGGGGGAGAGAGAGACAGGACTGGGAGAGAGAGAGAGAGACAGGACTGGGAGAGAGAGACAGGACTGGGGGAGAGAGAGAGACAGGACTGGGGGAGAGAGAGAGGCAGGACAGGGAGAGAGAGAAACAGGACTGGGGGAGAGAGAGAGACAGGACTGGGGGAGAGAGAGAGACAGGACTGGGGAAGAGAGAGACAGGACTGGGAGAGAGAGAGAGACAGGACTGGGGGAGAGAGAGACAGGACTGGGGGGGAGACAGGACTGGGGTAGAGAGAGAGACAGGACTGGGGGAGAGAGACAGGACTGGGAGAGAGAGAGACAGGACTGGGGGAGAGAGAGACAGGACTGGGGGAGAGAGAGAGACAGGACTGGGGGAGAGAGAGAAACAGGACTGGGGGAGAGAGAGAGACAGGACAGGGAGAGAGAGAAACAGGACTGGGGGAGAGAGAGAGACAGGACTGGGGGAGAGAGAGACAGGACTGGGGGAGAGAGAGACAGGACTGTGGGAGAGAAACAGGACTGGAAGAGAGACAGGACTGGGGTAGAGAGAGTAACAGGACTGGGAGAGAGAGAGACAGGACTGGGGGAGAGAGAGAGAGACAGGACTGGGTGAGAGAGACAGGACTGGGTGAGAGAGAGAGACAGGACTGGGAGAGAGAGACAGGACTGGGAGAAAGAGAGAGACAGGACTGGAGGAGAGAAACAGGACTGGGGGAGAGAGAGACAGGACAGGACTGGGGGAGAGAGAGAGACAGGACTGGGAGAGAGAGACAGGACTGGGGGAGGGAGAGAGACAGGACTGGGGGGAGAGAGACAGGACTGGGGGAGAGAGAGACAGGACTGGGGGAGGGAGAGAGACAGGACTGGGGGGAGAGAGACAGGACTGGGGGAGAGAGAGAGACAGGACTGGGAGAGAGACAGGACAGGGAGAGAGAGAGACAGGACAGGGAGAGAGAGAAACAGGACTGGGGGAGAGAGAGAGACAGGACTGGGGGAGAGAGACAGGACTGGGGGAGAGGGAGAGAGACAGGACAGGGAGAGAGAGAGACAGGACTGGGGGAGAGAGAGACAGGACTGGGGGAGAGAGAGAGACAGGACTGGGGGAGAGAGAGAGACAGGACAGGGAGAGAGAGAAACAGGACTGGGAGAGAGAGACAGGACTGGGGGAGAGAGAGACAGGACAGGGAGAGAGAGAAACAGGACTGGGGGAGAGAGAGAGACAGGACTGGGGGAGAGAGACAGGACTGGGGGAGAGGGAGAGAGACAGGACAGGGAGAGAGAGAGACAGGACTGGGAGAGAGAGAGACAGGACTGGGGGAGAGAGAGAGACAGGACTGGGGGAGAGAGAGACAGGACTGGGGGGAGAGAGAGAGACAGGACTGGGGAGAGAGACAGGACTGGGGGGAGAGAGACAGGACTGGGGGAGAGAGAGACAGGACTGGGAGAGAGAGACAGGACTGGGAGAGAGAGACAGGACTGGGAGAGAGAGAGAGACAGGACTGGGAGAGAGAGACAGGACTGGGAGAGAGAGACAGGACTGGGGGAGAGAGAAAGACAGGACTGGGAGAGAGAGAGAGACAGGACTGGGGGAGAGAGACAGGACTGGGGGAGAGAGAGAAACAGGACTGGGGGAGAGAGAGAGACAGGACTGGGGGAGAGAGAGAGACAGGACTGGGGGAGAGAGAGAGAAACAGGACTGGGGGGAGAGAGAGAGACAGGACTGGGGGAGAGAGAGAGAAACAGGACTGGGGGAGAGAGAGAGACAGGACTGGGGGAGAGAGAGACAGGACTGGGGGAGAGAGAGACAGGACTGGGAGAGAGAGAGAGACAGGACTGGGGGAGAGAGAGACAGGACTGGGAGAGAGAGAGAGACAGGACTGGGGGAGAGAGAGAGAAACAGGACTGGGGGAGAGAGAGAGACAAGACCTGGGGGAGAGAGAGAGACAGGACTGGGGGAGAGAGACAGGACTGGGGGAGAGAGAGACAGGACTGGGAGAGAGAGAGAGACAGGACTGGGAGAGAGAGAGACAGGACTGGGAGAGAGAGAGAGACAGGACTGGGGGAGAGAGACAGGACTGGGGGAGAGAGAGACAGGACTGGGAGAGAGAGAGAGAGACAGGACTGGGAGAGAGAGAGACAGGACTGGGGGAGGGAGACTGAACTGGGGGAGAGAGACAGGACTGGGGGAGACAGGACTGGGGGAGAGAGACTGGACTGGGAGAGAGAGAGACAGGACAGGGAGAGAGAGACAGGACTGGGGGAGAGAGACAGGACTGGGGGAGAGAGAGACAGGACTGGGGGAGAGAGAGACAGGACTGGGAGAGAGAGAGAGACAGGACTGGGAGAGAGAGACAGGACTGGGAGAGAGAGACAGGACTGTGTGTATATCTGTGTGTGTGTGTGTGTGTGTGTGTGTGTGTATATATATATATATATATATATGTGTGTGTGTATATATATATAAATATCTGTGTGTGTGTGTGTGTGTGTGTGTGTGTAGATATAAATATCTGTGTGTATATATATATATATATATATATATATAAATATAATATATGTGTGTGCATAAAATGTGTGTGTCTATATATATATATATATATATATATATATATATATATATATATATATATATATAGGGTGGTAGATACAATGCTAAAAAAAATTTTTGACATACCAGTCAAGCCATAAGACTTGCTTTTCCCAAAGAAATCACACTTTTGCAGTGGTGTTATTACTGCAAAGGATTCTGGGTAGGCATATGCAAATAAGTTTAGCAAGGAATCACCTTTTTGCCTCAAATTCCACTTTATACATGGATTCCTCAGAGTATGTGTATGCTGAGTAACAGCTTTAAGACACAACTCAGGATGAGGTGCAAAGCCAGTGAACCACTCATGGACAGCTGTTTCTTTGTATATGCAACTCGTCAGCATGAGGTTGGTTCTACTGGCTTGCTATTGAGGCTTGGTGCAAATGTGGAGCACAAACTGAAAAGGTGATGGTGGGGAAAAAAGTGAATGAAAACCCCTTCCACCTGAATTTGGTGGGTGGTAGATACAATGCTAAAAAATTTTTTTGACATACCAGTCAAGCCATAAGACTTGCTTTTCCCAAAGCAACCTCATGCTGATGAGTTACATAGACAACGAAACCGCTGTCCGTGAGTGGTTCACTGGCTTTGCACCTCATCCTGAGTTGTGTCTTAAAGCTGTTACTCAGCATGCACATTCTCTGAGGAATCCATGTATAAAGTGGAATTTGAGGCAAAAAGGTGATTCCTTGCTAAACTTATTTGCATATGCCTACCCAGAATCCTTTGCAGTAATAACACCACTGCAAAAGTGTGATTTCTTTGGGAAAAGCAAGTCTTATGGCTTGACTGGTATGTCAAAAAATTTTTTTAGCATTATATCTACCACCCACCAAATTCAGGTGGAAGGGGTTTTCTTTCACTTTTTTCCCCACCATAACCTTTTCAGTTTATATATATAAGTATATAAGTGGAGTTGCTGGGGGCAAGTTGGAGCGGATGGGGGGCAAACTGGAGCTGATGAGTGCAAGTTGGGGCTGATAGGAGCATAGTGGAGCTACTGGGGGCAAGTTGGAGCGGATGGGGTGCAAAGTGGAGCTGATGGGGCAAAGTGGAGCTGGTGGGGGGCAATTTGGAGCGGATGGGGGCAAAGTGGAGCTGATGGGGGCTAGTTGGAGCGGATGGAGGAAAAGTGGACCTGATGGGGCAAGTTGGAGCTGATGGGGGCAAAGTGGAGCTGGTGGGGGCAAGTTGGGGCAGATGGGGGGCAAAGTGGAGATGATGGGGGCAAGTTGGAGCCGATGGGAGGCAAAGTGGAGCCGATGGGGGGAAAAGTGGAGCTTGTGGGGCAAAGTGGAGCTGGTGGGGGAAAGTTGGAGCTGAGGGGGCAAGATGGAGCTGATGGTGGGCAAAGTGGAGCTGATGGGCAAAGTGGAGCTGGTGGGGCAAAGTGGAGCTGGTGGGGGCAAGTTGGAGCTGGTGGGGGGCATCTCTTACAGGCATCTCCAGACCAGGGGCAGACTGGCCCAGGGGGGTACAGAGAGAGGACAATCATGAAAAGAGGTGGGGTATAAAGGGGTGGGACACAAGGGGCGGAGCCAAATGGGCTGCAAAATTAGGTTTTGCCTAGGGTGGCAAAAATCCTTGCACCAGCCCTGACTGTGTGGTGTGTATTACTTTGCTCTCCAGCAATAAAGCAATAAACTTCAGTATATGTGTTTATACATTAGTCTGTGCAAATAAAATACTTTGGTCTTGCACTAAATCATTTATTCAGTTACATAAATAGCCAGTAATAGGTCATGAATTAACCTAAAAATTCCTACTAATGCCCCGCCCACTAGCCATGCCCCCGACAATATCACCTAAAAGTAAAGTGTCCCTCTTTGGCCATGTGAAATGTTGGGAGGTATGCACATACACACAGTGAGCGGCAGAAACATGCAAAAGACATGCACACATACACAGACACACCGGAGACGCACACATCAACACACATATGTAACAGAGATGTACACACACGCAACATATATGCGCAGAAACACATGCGTGCATGAGTTGGCACCCCTCTGGCACTCAAAGAGTTAAGGTATAGAGAGGCATGTCAGAGTTAAATAGCAGTGGGAAGTGTATTCATACCTGGGAACTTTGACTTGTGGAGTCCCTGGAGGGGAGTCATGTGGTGCTGATATGGAGAGACAAATGGGGCAATCTGGGTTAAAAGTGGGTGGGGCTTAATCACGAGTAGGGGCGGGGCTTAACATAAATGTGAAAAAGTGTTAGTAATAGGCTGGGGAAGGAGGAGATGTGGGAGGGAAATGCAAGTTTACAGTGTGAGGGGTTTGAACACACTCCCTGAGGGGTAAAACTTCATACACAACCCTGTGGCAGTCAGTGGGTTAAGTGTGTACCTGATTGCTGTCTGTCCTGAGTCTTGCATGGCAAATGATGACAGTGAAGAAATAGTTCAGCAATGAGGGCCTACCTTAACCCTTTGAGTGTCATTTTGTTCCCCTGGTGCTATAGCACCCTTCAGTGGCTATACTAGAGGCCATGCTGAGGCCACTGGGAGTCAGGGTGAGTGACTGTGTGTCAGCCATATTTCTTTCTGGCTTTGTGTGTGTTTGGTGCTGTGTGAGTGGGGCATGTGTGTGCAATACCTGGGAACTTTTACTTGTGGAGTCCCTCATGTGGTTCTGATGTGGAGAGACAAATGGGACAAGTTGGGTTAAAAGTGGGCGGTGCTTAATCACAAGTAGGGGGTGGGGCTTGAGAAATGTGGAAAAGTGTTAGTAATAGGCTGTGGAAGGAGGAGAAGTGGGAGGGAAATGCAAGTTTACAGTGTGAGGGGTTTCAACAAACTCCCTGAGAGGTAAAATTTGATACACAACCCTGTGGCAGTCAGTGGGTTAAGTGTGTACATGATGGCTGTATGTCCTCTGTGTTGTATGGCAAATGATGACAGTGAAGAAATAATTGAGCAATGAGGACCTACCTTAACCCTTTGAGTGCCATTTTGTTCCTCAGTGGCTGTAGTACAGATCCTGCTGAGGCCACTGGGAGGGGCATGTGTGTGTTTGTCTGTGGTGTAGGAGCAAGTGGCAGCCATTTTGTTTTTTTCTGACTTTGAAAGTGGTGGGCAGACTGCATAGTGGGGGCGGGCCAACTCCCTGCATGATTTTCACACCAATAGCAGTGGCCGTCGACCACTGCAATTGGTGTGAAAATCACACCCCTATTGAATCACCCAATGGGAGCAGTAACCCCTCCTTATTGCCACCCCTGGGTGTGTGTGTCTCCTGAGGAGACCTAAATTATGTTATGAGCCTTTCTCTTTTATATATATATATATATATATATATATATATATATATTTATTTATTTTTTTTTATTTTATTTTTTTTTTTTAAGGTTGTCCACCCTATCTTATCACAGTCCAAAAAAATTATATATATATATATATATATATATATATATATATATATATATTATATATAAAACTACAAAAACAAAATCAACAACAGTAAAAGTAAAATCAGCAAGCAATCTGGACCCCAGCTGCCTGTGTCTTGTCAGTCAGTCACACAAAATTTTGGGGTATTTTAGGTCAACGTCCTTCCTCCCTTCTTCTCCCCCATTGTGCCTTACTACAGAGAACAAATGTCACACATAAATGACTCCCTAAT
Source organism: Rhinophrynus dorsalis (assembly GCA_037306005.1). NCBI lineage: Eukaryota > Metazoa > Chordata > Amphibia > Anura > Rhinophrynidae > Rhinophrynus > Rhinophrynus dorsalis. Next base: position 76,335 of record JBBDGT010000115.1, on the reverse strand, counting down.
CTAAGCTTCAAATCGCCTTTATTCCCCTATCTCCTCTAGCTCAAAAACATGCTTCTCTCTCCTCTCACAAACACAGAATGGCTGCTGTGAGAGCCTGACACCCTTTTATATGTCTGTACACAGAATGGCTGCTGTGAGATCCTGACAGCCTTTTATATGTCTATACACAGAATGGCTGCTGTGAGAACCTGACACCCTTTTATATGTTTGTACACATAATGGCTGCTGTGAGAACCTGACACCCCTTTATATGTTTGTACACATAATGGCTGCTGTGAGAGCCTGACATACTTTTATATGTCTGTACACAGAATGGCTGCTGTGAGATCCTGACAGCCTTTTATATGTCTATACACAGAATGGCTGCTGTGACACCCTGACATCCTTTTATATGTGTATACACAGAATGTCTGCTGTGACACCCTGACACCCTTTTATATGTCTGTGCACACAATGGCTGCTGTGAGAGCCTGACACCCTTTTATATGTCTACACACAGAATGGCTGCTGTGAGAACCTGACACCCTTTTCTATGTTTGTACACATAATGGCTGCTGTGAGAACCTGACACCCTTTTATATGTGTGTACACAGAATGGCTGCTGTGAGATCCTGACAGACTTTTATATGTCTATACACAGAATGGCTGCTGTGAGAACCTGACACCCTTTTATATGTTTGTACACATAATGGCTGCTGTGAGAACCTGACACCCATTTATATGTTTGTACACATAAATGCTGCTGTGAGAGCCTGACACACTTTTATATGTCTGTACACAGAATGGCTGCTGTGAGATCCTGACAGCCTTTTATATGTCTATACACAGAATGGCTGCTGTGAGAACCTGACACCCTTTTATATGTTTGTACACATAATGGCTGTTGTGAGAGCCTGACACACTTTTATATGTGTGTACACAGAATGGCTGCTGTGACACCCTGACATCCTTTTATATGTGTGTACACAGAATGGCTGCTGTGACACCCTGACACCCTTTTATATGTCTGTACACAGAATGGCTGCTGTGAGCGCCTGACACCCTTTTATATGTCTGTACACAGAATGGCTGCTGTGAGAACCTGACACCCTTTTATATGTCTGTACACATAATGGCTGCTGTGAGAGCCTGACACACTTTTATATGTGTGTACACAGAATGGCTGCTGTGACACCCTGACATTCTTTTATATGTGTGTACACAGAATGGCTGCTGTGAGAGCCTGACACCCTTTTATATGTCTGTACATAGAATGGCTGCTGTGACACCCTGACACCCTTTTATATGTCTGTACACAGAATGGCTGCTGTGAGAGCCTGACACCCTTTTATATGTTTGTACACATATTGGCTGCTGTGAGAGCCTGACACACTTTTATATGTCTGTACACAGAATAGCTGCGGTGACACCATGACACCCTTTTACACAGAATGGCTGCTGTGAGATCCTGACAGACTTTTATATGTCTATACACAGAATGGCTGCTGTGAGAACCTGACACCCTTTTATATGTTTGTACACATAATGGCTGCTGTGAGAACCTGACACCCATTTATATGTTTGTACACATAAAGGCTGCTGTGAGAGCCTGACACACTTTTATATGTGTGTACACAGAATGGCTGCTGTGATATCCTGACAGCCTTTTATATGTCTATACACAGAATGGCTGCTGTGAGAACCTGACACCCTTTTATATGTGTGTACACAGAATGGCTGCTGTGACACCCTGACACCCTTTTATATGTCTGTACACAGAATGGCTGCTGTGACACCCTGACACCGTTTTATATGTCTGTGCACAGAATGGCTGCTGTGAGAGCCTGACACCCTTTTAGATGTCTGTACACAGAATGGCTGCTGTGACACCCTGACACCGTTTTATATGCCTGTGCACAGAATGGCTGCTGTGAGAGCCTGACACCCTTTTATATGTCTGTACACAGAATGGCTGCAGTGACACCATGACCCCTTTTATATGTCTGTACACAGAATGGCGCTGTGACACCCTGACACCCTTTTATATGTGTGTACACAGAATGGTTGCTGTGACACCCTGACACCCTTTTATATGTGTGTACACAGAATGGCTGCTGTGAGCACCTGACACCCTTTTATATGTCTGTACACAGAATGGCTGCTGTGAGAACCTGACACCCTTTTATATGTTTGTACACATAATGGCTGCTTTGAGAGCCTGACACACTTTTATATGTGTGTACACAGAATGGCTCTTGTGACACCCTGACATCCTTTTATATGTGTGTACACAGAATGGCACCCTGTGACACCCTGACACCCTTTTATATGTGTGTACACAGAATGGCTGCTGTGAGCACCTGACACCCTTTTATATGTCTGTACACAGGTCAACTTCCTTCCTCCCTTCATCTCCCCCATTGTGCCTTACTACAGAGAACAAATGTCACACATAAATGACTCATTAATCTAAGCTTCAAATCCCCTTTATTCTCCTATCTCCTCTAGCTCAAAAACATGCTTCTCTCTCCTCTCACAAACACAGAATGGCTGCTGTGAGAGCCTGACACCCTTTTATATGTCTATACACAGAATGGCTGCTGTGACATCCTGACACCCTTTTATATGTCTGTACACAGAATGGCTGCTGTGAGATCCTGACACCCTTTTATATGTCTATACACAGAATGGCTGCTGTGAGAACCTGACACCCTTTTATATGTTTGTACACATAATGGCTGCTGTGAGAGCCTGACACACTTTTATATGTCTGTACACAGAATGGATGCTGTGAGATCCTGACAGCCTTTTATATGTCTATACACAGAATGGCTGCTGTGAGAACCTGACACCCTTTTATATGTTTGTACACATAATGGCTGCTGTGAGAGCCTGACACACTTTTATATGTGTGTACACAGAATGGCTGCTGTGACACCCTGACACTCTTTTATATGTGTGTACACAGAATGGCTGCTGTGACACCCTGACACCGTTTTATATGTCTGTGCACAGAATGGCTGCTGTGAGAGCCTGACACCCATTCATATGTCTGTACACAGAATGGCTGTGGTGACACCATGACCCCTTTTATATGTCTGTACACAGAATGGCGCTGTGACACCCTGACAGCCTTTTATATGTGTGTACACAGAATTGTTGCTGTGACACCCTGACACCCTTTTATATGTGTGTACACAGAATGGCTGCTGTGAGCACCTGACACCCTTTTATATGTCTGTACACAGAATGGCTGCTGTGAGAACCTGACACCCTTTTATATGTTTGTACACATAATGGCTGCTGTGAGAGCCTGACACACTTTTATATGTGTGTACACAGAATGGCTGCTGTGAGAGCCTGACACCCTTTTATATGTCTGTACACAGAATGGCTGCTGTGACACCCTGACACCCTTTTATATGTCTGTGCACAGAATGGCTGCTGTGAGAGCCTGACACCCTTTTATATGTCTGTACACAGAATAGCTGCGGTGACACCATGACACCCTGTTATATATCTGTACACAGAATGGTGCTGCGACACCCTGATACCCTTTTATATGTGTGTAAACAAAATGGTTGCTGTGACACCCTGACATCCTTTTATATGTGTGTACACAGAATGGCTGCTGTGAGCGCCTGACACCCTTTTATATGTCTGTACACAGAATGGCTGCTGTGAGAACCTGACACCCTTTTATATGTTTGTACACATAATGGCTGCTGTGAGAGCCTGACACCCTTTTATATGTGTGTACACAGAATGGCTGCTGTGACACCCTGACATTCTTTTATATGTGTGTACACAGAATGGCTGCTGTGAGAGCCTGACACCCTTTTATATGTCTGTACATAGAATGGCTGCTGTGACACCCTGACACCCTTTTATATGTCTGTGCACAGAATGGCTGCTGTGACACCCTGACACCCTTTTATATGTCTGTGCACAGTATGGCTGCTGTGAGAGCCTGACACCCTTTTATATGTCTGTACACAGAATGGCTGCGGTGACACCATGACACCCTTTTATATGTCTGTACACAGAATGGCGCTGTGACACCATGACACCCTTTTATATGTGTGTACACAGAATGGTTGCTGTGACACCCTGACACCCTTTTATATGTGTGTACACAGAATGGCACCCTGTGACACCCTGACACCCTTTTATATGTGTGCACACAGAATGGCTGCTGTGAGCACCTGACACCCTTTTATATGTCTGTACACAGAAGGTCAACTTCCTTCCTCCCTTCTTCTCCCCCATTGTGCCTTACTACAGAGAACAAATGTCACACATAAATGACTCCCTAATCTAAGCTTCAAATCGCCTTAATTCCCCTATCTCCTCTAGCTCAAAAACATGCTTCTCTCTCCTCTCACAAACACAGAATGGCTGCTGTGAGAACCTGACACCCTTTTATATGTTTGTACACATAATGGCTGCTGTGAGAGCCTAACACACTTTTATATGTCTGTACACAGAATGGATGCTGTGAGATCCTGACAGCCTTTTATATGTCTATACACAGAATGGCTGCTGTGAGAACCTGACACCCTTTTATATGTTTGTACACATAATGGCTGCTGTGAGAGCCTGACACACTTTTATATGTGTGTACACAGAATGGCTGCTGTGACACCCTGACATCCTTTTATATGTGTGTACACAGAATGGCACCCTGTGACACCCTGACACCCTTTTATATGTGTGCACACAGAATGGCTGCTGTGAGCACCTGACACCCTTTTATATGTCTGTACACAGAAGGTCAACTTCCTTCCTCCCTTCTTCTCCCCCATTGTGCCTTACTACAGAGAACAAATGTCACACATAAATGACTCCCTAATCTAAGCTTCAAATCGCCTTTATTCTCCTATCTCCTCTAGCTCAAAAACATGCTTCTCTCTCCTCTCACAAACACAGAATGGCTGCTGTGAGAGCCTGACACCCTTTTATATGTCTGTACACAGAATGGCTGCTGTGACATCCTGACACCCTTTTATATGTCTGTACACAGAATGGCTGCTGTTAGATCCTGACAGCCTTTTATATGTCTATACACAGAATGGCTGCTGTGAGAACCTGACACCCTTTTATATGTTTGTACACATAATGGCTGCTGTGAGAGCCTGACACACTTTTATATGTCTGTACACAGAATGGATGCTGTGAGATCCTGACAGCCATTTATATGTCTATACACAGAATGGCTGCTGTGAGAACCTGACACCCTTTTATATGTTTGTACACATAATGGCTGCTGTGAGAGCCTGACACACTTTTATATGTCTGTACACAGAATGGCTGCTGTGACACCCTGACATCCTTTTATATGTGTGTACACAGAATGGCTGCTGTGACACCCTGACACCCTTTTATATGTCTGTACAGAGAATGGCTGCTGTGACACCCTGACACCGTTTTATATGTCTGTGCTCAGAATGGCTGCTGTGAGAGCCTGACACCCTTTTATATGTCTATACACAGAATGGCTGCGGTGACACCATGACCCCTTTTATATGTCTGTACATAGAATGGCGCTGTGACACCCTGACACCCTTTTATATGTGTGTACACAGAATGGTTGCTGTGACACCCTGACACCCTTTTATATGTGTGTACACAGAATGGCTGCTGTGAGCTCCTGACACCCTTTTATATGTCTGTACACAGAATGGCTGCTGTGAGAACCTGACACCCTTTTATATGTTTGTACACATAATGGCTGCTGTGAGAGCCTGACACACTTTTATATGTGTGTACACAGAATGGCTGCTGTGACACCCTGACATTCTTTTATATGTGTGTACACAGAATGGCTGCTCTGAGAGCCTGACACACTTTTATATGTCTGTACATAGAATGGCTGCTGTGACACCCTGACACCCTTTTATATGTCTGTACACAGAATGGCTGCTGTGACACCCTGACACGTTTTATATGTCTGTGCACAGAATGGCTGCTGTGAGAGCCTGACACCCTTTTATATGTCTGTACACAGAATGGCTGCGGTGACACCATGACCCCTTTTATATGTCTGTACATAGAATGGTGCTGTGATACCCTGACACCCTTTTATATGTGTGTACACAGAATGGTTGCTGTGACACCCTGATACCCTTTTATATGTGTGTACACAGAATGGCTGCTGTGAGCGCCTGACACCCTTTTATATGTCTGTACACAGAATGGCTGCTGTGAGAACCTGACACCCTTTTATATGTTTTTACACATAATGGCTGCTGTGAGAGCCTGACACACTTTTATATGTGTGTACACAGAATGGCTGCTGTGACACCCTGACATTCTTTTATATGTGTGTACACAGAATGGCTGCTGTGAGAGCCTGACACCCTTTTATATGTCTGTACACAGAATGGCTGCTGTGACACCCTGACACGTTTTATATGTCTGTGCACAGAATGGCTGCTGTGAGAGCCTGACACCCTTTTATATGTCTGTACACAGAATGGCTGTGGTGACACCATGACCCCTTTTATATGTCTGTACATAGAATGGCTGCTGTGACACCCTGACACCCTTTTATATGTCTGTACACAGAATGACTGCTGTGACACCCTGACACCCTTTTATATGTCTCTGCACAGAATGGCTGCTATGAGAGCCTGACACCCTTTTATATGTCTGTACACAGAATGGCTGCGGTGACACCATGACACTCTTTTATATGTCTGTACACAGAATGGCGCTGTGACACCCTGACACCCTTTTATATGTGTGTACACAGAATGGTTGCTGTGACACCCTGTCACCCTTTTATATGTGTGTCACAGAATGGCTGCTGTGAGCACCTGTCACCCTTTTATATGTGTGTACACAGAATGGCTGCTGTGAGATCCTGACAGCCTTTTATATGTCTGTACACAGAATGGCTGCTGTGAGAACCTGACACCCTTTTATATGTCTGTACACATAATGGCTGCTGTGTGAGCCTGACACACTTTTATATGTCTGTACACAAAATGGCGCTGTGACACCCTGACACCCTTTTATATGGCTGTACACGGAATGACTGCTGTGACACCTTTTTATATTGCTGTACACAGAATGGCCGCTCTGACACCCTGACACCCTTTTATATGACTGTACACAGAATGGCTGCTGTGACACCCTGACACCCTTTTATATGTCTGTACACAGAAAGGCTGCTGTTACACCCTGACACCCTTTTATATGTCTGTACACAGAATTGCTGCCGTGACACCCTGACACCCTTTTATATGTCTGTACACAGAATGGCTGCTGTGACACCCTGACACCCTTTTATATGGCTGTACACAGAATGGCTGCTCTTAGAACCTGACACCCTTTATTATGTCTGTACACAGAATGGCTGCTGTGACACCCTGACACACTTTTATATGTCTGTACACAGAATGGCTGCTGCGAGAACCTGACACCCTTTTATATGGCTGTACATAGAATGGCTGCTCTTAGAACCTGACACCCTTTATTATGTCTGTACACAGAATGGCTGCTGTGAGAACCTGACACCCTTTTATTTGGCTACAGAAAGCTTTTGTGTGGTGGACAAAAATGTTTCTACCCATTGATTTGCAATGAGCTAGGCGAAAAAAGCAGGAAAACTGGAAATTTTTCGTCAAGCGGAAAGTGCCATTTTTCGCCGATTTCAGTTTGAGGTGAAAATTTTCACCCATCCCTAGAGTTAACTAACATCCATATTAAGATCTGTCCAATTTACACCTTTATGGCAGATACCTTAGGTATACAATAGGTTTTTAATTAAAATATAAATGCAGAGTCGGAGGAACTCATTATCAATTAATTTACTGTAATGAGTATTGAAAAGTGACCAGCATCAGATATATTGCATTTAACCAGTGGGTAAACAATAAGATGATGTCATACAAGCATCCTTTACCTCAATTGGTTAATTAACTTTTGAAAAAGTCAGAGGGTATTTAAAGTCAAATACAGTGGATTATTTTCACTATACGGTGCCCCTGACAAAGCCGCATATGCAGTGAAAATCATAGGGTGGAGCCAGAGGAGCGTATCACAGTGCCCGTGCTCCCTTGTTTTTGTTTTCCTGTCAGTTATCCTGTGTAATGCTCTCATTGGCTGTCCTGTGTTGAGCCCGCCCAACATGGCCTTTATATACTGGGCTCCTGCACCCACACGGTGCCCTTTCGTGGTGTTCCTGAACCAGTGCTAACTTACTGTTCAGTGTTCCCAGTGTACCGACTAGGCCTGCCTGACTACTCTTCAGTGTTTGCTCCCATGTATCGACCCGGCCTGGCTGACGTTCCTGCTCCTGTGTACCGACCCGGCCTGGCTGACGTTCCTGCTCCTGTGTACCGACCCGGCCTGGCTGACGTTCCTGCTCCTGTGTACCGACCCGGCCTGGCTGACGTTCCTGCTCCTGTGTACCGACCCGGCCTGGCTGACGTTCCTGCTCCTGTGTACCGACCCGGCCTGGCTGACATTCCTGTTCCTGTGTACCGACCCGTACCGATCTACATTCCTGCTTCTTCAGTTATTGTCGCCTCGGCGACATTCTTAGTCAGCAGACAATACGGTTGCTTGCCTTGTCCTCCGCTACTGCTTATGCAGGTTGCCAGTATTGTCTCAGTTACTGCTTCGGCAGTGCGCCTTTGGCCTAGTCCTCCGTTACTGTCATACCGGTTGCAAGTGTGTGCCTCCGTGATTGCTCCGGTAGAGTGCCATTGGCTTGTCCTCCGCTACTGCTATTCCGGTTTCAAGTGGCTGCCTCCGTTATTGCTCCGGCAGTGCTCATTACTACCTCTGTTGAGCTCTGGCAGTTCACGTTTATTTGCTGACCTTGGGTGATCTAGTGTAAGTGCTATTCCAGTACCTTCACATATGGGGCTGTTTACCATCACAGATGAACTTTAACTCCTGCAGTACCGGAGTCCTGGGAACTTACTCCTCTTGCCTGACCTGTGTCAGTATATACTGTCTGTACCTTCATGTGTGGGCATTGAATAATTAACCTGTGGTGTGTCTGTATTATACTGTCTGTATACTACAGGACCTGTGAGGGTTCTTATTGTATTGTGAATTCAATAAAACTGTGTTTTTATCCTAAACCATTGTGTCTGTGAGTCGAACAAACCGTTACAGAGTGTTTCTGAACATGACTCTATGCTCAGAATGCATACATGAACAATGTGTCGAAATTAATTAAAAATCATTTAAAACAATAGACAGTCAGCCTAGAATGTGACATAGCCGTGAGGGATAGCCAGCCAAATTAGAAAACAAAGTATCAGCTAGCCAGACTAGAATGCGGGGTCTGTCGGGAGGGATAATTATTTAGTTTGTAGTCAAGTATAACGTGCACGTTACTTCTGTCCTGCAATCAGAGTGTAGACATAGTGAAAACTAATTGTGGATACATAGTGTCACTAACTGATTGCTAAACTGGGCAGCGTGCATCAAGTGGTTCTGAGTGAATAACAGTATTAACGCGTTATAGCCTTCTAGTAACTCAGAGCTTAAAGGGATAGTAATACTTCATTTTAACTTTATTTTATTTTGTAGGCATTAAAAAAAACATGAAGAATGATACAAGTCTTATCTCTCAATCCTTTATGGTTTAAGAGATATTCACAAACAAAGTATCCCCCCCCTGTTCAACCAGATCAGAAGGGAGGTGCCCAGGTAGACTGCAGAGAGGGACAATCTTCAATTAAGATAAGGGAAAAACCTGAAAAACTTGTCAAGGGGGGAAGGGCTTTCATTGTTCTCATAGGAAGAAGATTGTCCCCTTCTGTTATCTGTCTGGTCTATGGACTGGATTCCACATCTGAGAAGAGATGGCTTACACTAGGTAAAAGGGGGGCAGGGCTTTCATTGTTTTCATACAAAGAAGATTGTCCCCTTCTGTTATCTGTCTGGTCTATGGACTGGATTCCACATCTGAGAAGAGATGGCTTACACTAGGTAAAAGGGGCAGGACTTTCATTGTTCTCATAGGAAGAAGATTGTTCCCTGCTGTTATCTGTCTGGTCTATGGACTGGATTCCACATCTGAGAAGAGATGGCTTACACTAGGTAAAAGGGGCGGGACTTTCATTGTTCTCATAGGAAGAAGATTGTTCCCTGCTGTTATCTGTCTGGTCTATGGACTGGATTCCACATCTGAGAAGAGATGGCTTACACTAGGTAAAAGGGGCGGGACTTTCATTGTTCTCATAGGAAGAAGACTGTCCCCTTCTGTTATCTGTCTGGTCTATGGACTGGATTCTACATCTGAGAAGAGATGTCTTACACTAGGTAAAAGGGGGGCAGGGCTTTCAATGTTCTCATAGGAAGAAGATTGTCCCCTTCTGTTATCTGTCTGGTCTATGGACTGTATTCCACATCTGAGAAGAGATGGCTTACACTAGGTAAAAGGGGGGCAGGACTTTCATTGTTCTCATAGGAAGAAGATTGTCCCCTTCTGTTATCTGTCTGGTCTATGGACTGCATTCCACATCTGAGAAGAGATGGCTTACACTAGGTAAAAGGGGCGGGAGGGAAACTTTGCTTGTGAATATCTCATAAACCATAAAGGTTTGAGAGATAAGACTTATATCATTCTTCATGTTTTTTAATGCCTACAAAATAAAATAAAGTTAAAACGAAGTATTACTATCCCTTTAAGCCAATTGTGTCTAAAAATAACTGATACACAACTTCAATGAAATCTAACTGAAGTGAAAAGCTGTATTAGCCTATCCTATATTATAATTCGCTAAGGATGTTTGTCATAAGCCGTCATGCGCAGTACAGATGGATGTGTGAGCTGCAGTCACACACACAGTAGAGACTGCCCGCGCCGCTGCTGATATGTAGCGGGGAGCTCCAAATTCAGACAGAAGTCCTCTCTGCGCACCTTCCTGGGACTGCTTGGTCCCAGAAGGTGTGCAGAGAGGACCACAGTCTTAATTTGGAGCCCCCTTCTCTGTATTAGCCGCGGTGCATTTGGGCAGTCAGTACTGCGCATGACTGCAGCGCCGCCAGTGTTGGCCTGTGTACACGGGCATTTAAACTAGTTACTATAGAAGGAAGGCAGAGAGCTGACCAGCTTCCCAGAGATAAAACAACGTGATCAGAGGTCCACATTTTGGTGAAGAGGCAACTAAAGAATAGCCAGTAACCACACACTTGGCGATACAGGCAGCTTTATACTGATACCCAACAACAACTAACTATCCTATATAATAATTCACTAAAAACATGTGTAACGACAAAGTCACGTCCAGCTCTGTATCAGCCACGCGCCGGCAGTCTCTACTGCGCATGACTGCCCCGTGACCGGCTGGCAGTGGCACTGTGTCAACTAGTTAACAATAAGCTGTGAACATAAAGCTACTTAAGTCTGACTATACAGTCACTAAGACACGAATGTCTCCTTAAAGGGATAGTAATGTTTCATAATAAAATCAGCTCTAATTAATCATCATAGTATTTGGACTTTGGAGAGTGTTATATCAATTCTGACAGAGCTGTAGTTCAAGAGTAATTCAATGACAAAGTATCCCCCTCCCGCCCCTTTTACTGATGTAACACTGCTCAGCCAGATCAGAAGGGAGGTGCCCAGGTAGACTGCAGAGAGGGACAATCTTCAATTAAGATAAGGGAAAAACCTGAAAAACTTGTCAAGGGGGGCAGGGCTTTCATTGTTCTCATAGGAAGAAGATTGTCCCCTGCTGTTATCTGTCTGGTCTATGGACTGGATTCCACATCTGAGAAGAGATGGCTTACACTAGGTAAAAGGGGCAGGGCTTTCATTGTTCTCATAGGAAGAAGATTGTCCCCTGCTGTTATCTGTCTGGTCTATGGACTGGATTCCACATCTGAGAAGAGATGGCTTACACTAGGTAAAAGGGGGGCAGGGCTTTCATTGTTCTCATAGGAAGAAGATTGTCCCCTGCTGTTATCTGTCA